>NSDO01000215.1:24821-59362 GCA_002286825.1 Lagenidium giganteum | reverse complement strand
CACCTCTTTCGGAAGCTGGGTACGATCCTTCAGGCAGCAGATAGTTCATCTGCGAGCGTGTCGTCTCGCACGCCACACCAAAAATGCGGACACATAAGCCCACCTTGAAGTAGTAGGATCCTGGCTGTCTTGCAAAGTATGGCACATGTACAGATTGAGCAAGATCAAACGTCACGTGGACTTGGCCGTCAATCCTTCTCGTTCCGAGACACTGAGAGAAGTAGAAGCTCCTCTCTTGAGCTGCCAACGACCTTTGACGTGCCAGTGACGTTGTTATGTCGGCTGTGCGTATCTATTGCTAAACTACAAATGAAATAAAATCGCAAAAACACTGCCGCGTCGGTGAATTTTGAGTTGTGGACACGTTTGGTTCCAAATATCCACAAAATACTTGTATGTCACGTCCACAGCGATGTCTTGACCAACGAGAGCATCCACCACTTCTTCATACACTTCCTGTTTAGTAGTATTCGAGCTTAGAAAGACCTTCGTCTTCCCACTTCGGGCCGCCTTACGGTCAGCGCAGGGAACGTCGTGAACGGCGCCATATTTCTCTAAGAAGACGTGAACATACTGACGGATCGTCTCCGTTTTCGGAAGCACACCTTGAAAATTGAGGAACACAAGCGCACTTGCATGCCGCTTCAATCCACGGAGGCAGACGTCGGCCGTGTTATGGGAAACGCCAAACTAGCCTTCAAATACTTGTCGGCATATTTCAACCTTAACATCAAACAGGCGCAATGTAAACGAATGGCGAGACTTCGCTTTCAAAATTGCGTCAGTGCGAAGACCTCCTTGAATATGGCTCCCATGTAGATTCTCCGCAGCTGTTGCGAAACTCGCTTGTCTCGAATTGAAGTCACAAACGCAGCAAGAGCTTGCGTTGGCAACCTTGAGATACATGTTGCCTCTCCGGCGCTCTCAACGCATTGGCGGACGAGCTTATCCAGTACCTCGTCGACGAGACCGCTGTCAATGAAAGCAGCCGGCAGGTCCAGAGTTGCGGCGGGCGGCGGCTCCAAAACGGCATCGCCATCGGAATCGCTGCTCGCTTCCTCTTCGTTCCCATCGTCTCTGTCGTCAAACCAACGCTGCTCATACTCATCTACTTCTCGAGCATCTTCTTCATCGCCGATAAGGTCGGCGATCCGCATCAATGTCCAGTCGCTGAGTGGGTGGCGGAGGTATTTTGAGCTGGTAAACCTGAATTCTGTCCTGGATGTCATTGCAAATTTCCTTGTAAGTTTCAAGCTAGTCGATTTCTATCCAATGAGAGAGTAGGGAGAATGTTTCGGTTTGAAACTCAGCCAGCTTCCCTTGGTGGTAATCTCCATTTCTTTTGATAGGGAAAGCGTCATTGTGGGACAAGACGGAGCGATGGACAAACTGGGACGGGTGAGCAAAGCGAACTTTGGCTAGGGATATCTCCATGAATATGCAACGTACAACCGCAAGGGAGGCACCAAACGGAACGGCCTGCTTTCATTACGGGCGCGGTGGTGCCCATTTGCGAAACTTACTAACCCTAATTTTATTCTGGATGTTCTCATGCAGTCAAAGTTATCATCAGAAGAGCTCAATTTATAGGGTGAAGCAGTTAAACCGCACGGCCAAAATGCCGGCTCAGGACTGCCGTGCGGTCAGGATGCTCAGATGCGTTCAATGCACCTATTTCAAACGGACTGTATTACGGTTCATAAACACACATTTTCCGGGAAGGGATTCGTGTGTGAATACACATACAGTACAGTACTGTATTTAGTTGTGTTTGTGACAGCTGGTTCGCCGTTCATGTCTGGGAGGGTGGAATCCTACGCACCCGCAGCCACTCTGTCGGTGGGTTGGCGGCCATGTCAGTCTCTCGCCATCGACCTCTCGATCACCAGCGCCAGCGACGTCGACATCGAGGTGGATCATGTACTCAAATTTCGGCTCCTATGACGGCCTCTCTGCGTCGGCGGCGCCCACGCAAGGCCAGTCGTCCAACAACTCCAGCGCATCCGCCCCCGCCAGCGCCTCGCAGTCCTTCGGCATGGGCGACCATGAGCTCTACGACGGTCTGATGGGCGTCAACGTCCACTCGTTCCAGCTGTCAAACCAGCAACAACAGCAGCAACCAGCTCAGCAACAGCAGCAATGGAATGCGCGGTCGTACGGCTCCCACAGCGCTGCGGCGTCGACGGCAACGGCGACGCAGTCGACCGCGTACGGCGACCGGCAGATGCAGATGCAGAACCGCATTCAGCTGCTGGAAGCCGAGCGCACCAACCTGGAGCAGCGCCTCGCGCTGTACAAGGACGTCATCAAGAACAACGTGCGCGCGGATCTCGCGGCGCGGATCGTCGACCCGTTCGAGGACTACGCCAGCCGCCTCTGCGACGAGCGCATGGACCTGGTGGACACGTTCGTGACGGCGCAGCAGCGGCCGAATTGGGAGCAGGCGATCCCGAACCTCATCCGCGCGCACTGCGAAGACACGATGCGCCTGTATTCGTCGGATCTGTTGGGCGGCGAGATCGATCGCCGCGGCTTCTGGGTCTGGCTGCGCGAAGCTCGGCAGCGCCATCGCGACGTCAAGGTCTCCATCTTGTCGGTGGACACGGACGACTGCAGTGGGCAGCACATGAAGGTCAGCTACGAGTTCCATGGCGACAGCGCGTTCGCGGACAAATTCGCAGCCGCCCCAGAGTCTCCGTCCAAAGCGCCCACGCCCGTGCACGGCCAGGGCCACGTGTTCCTTACCTTCCGGAGCACCAGTCTCGCCATTGCGCGTCAAGTGTGGGTGTGGAAGGCCACGCAGCGCATTGCTTGAGCGTCGATATTCATCGACTTTGTATATTAGAAGACTAGAATCAGCATTTATCATCGCAGTTGGCTTCACTGGTGTGTGTGTGTGTGTGTGTGTGTCATCGTTGTTCATGGCGCTGCCTCCAGCAGGCGCCGCAGTTCATGTGGACAGCTGTGCTCCAGTGCCGCGTGTTGATGAGCGTCGGCCATTTCATCGACTTGGTTGGACGCCACGCCAGCGCGAGAGCGTGCCGCCAACGTATCATGTAGACGGCGCAGACTGTGCACCATCGCCAGCGACGGCAGCTCCTTGCTGGTGCTGCGCAGACGCATCATGGCTGTGCCACACAAGCGCACGACATTGCGACGCAGTTGGGTTGCTGCGTTGTCGCCTTCCTCATCACCTGGCTGTGTGGCATTCATCTTGCTTGGGCTGTCGTCGCCGGGCGCCCTCGTCGCCGTTGCGGTCGTTGCTCTCAACAAGAACGCTCCGCCGATCATCATGACGTGAGCGTTGCTAACGCTGGCGTCATCGTCCGCGAGATACGTCGCTGACTTCCAAATGCGATGGTGGAAGCTCGCTGCCAGTGCCAACGGCAGCAGCGACCACGCCGTGTTCACGCCACCGACGTCTCTGATTGCGGATCGCACGGTCGACATCTCGGCGTCTGCGACGTTCGACTGCTCGGACGTCGCCAGCAGCAGCGCGCTGCGTAGTCTCAGAGCGATGCCCATGTGGATGGCGAGCGTCACGAAGTCATCTTGGCGCTTGAGCAGCCTGACGATCGCAGCAGCTTCACTGGGGGCCTCTCGGCCTGCTAAGTGCTGTCCAAAGCGCACAAGGCCGGTCTTGTCTTGCTCCAGCGTCTGGCCGATGCTAGTTGCTAGCGGCAAGATCACCTCGACCAGCAGCATGGCGGCCAACTGGTTGACACTCGCTGATCCAACCAGCGCAACCAGTTCGGCCATGTCTGCGGCCGTGTACAGTGCGCTTGTGTCCTTCGTCGGCCCCACCGCGATGAAGCGCCCGCCGTGCCGAGTGCCAACCACAAGGCCATCGCTGACCGATGGCCTGCACTTGGTCGCTGCCAGCGACGCCATGTGCTTGGCGACGAGTTCCACGAACGAGCAATCCACTGTTTCTCGCTCGAGTGACAGCGGCGACGCCGAGTCCCTCGTGAGCTCCTTTCGTAGAGCGGTAAGCAAGACACTGGCGGTTCGAACGGTGAACGCGCGATGCACGAGGTCTGCGGCACCATCCATTTCGGCGCGAAGTAAACTCAGTTGTCGCACCCAATGGATGGAGACGGTCTTGCACTCGGTCGACACGACCAACGCACGGCGCAGCTTGCTGAGCGTGAATGCCTCGAGCTTGGTCGCTAAAACGCTCTCGAGGTCGTGCTGCAGCGGTTGAGGTGAGCGGGCCAAGAGCTGACCGAACACTTGCACTAATTCTTCAGCAGCGGCGTAGTCACCGAGCATGCTGTCGTCCACCTCGCTCTCTTCGACGGCTGGAAGCGCCACGGCTTTGCTGAAGCGTTTGCGGATCACAGACGCGCTGCCTGCTCGGCCGTACGTGCTGCCACTCTCTCGTGTCAGTGGCTGGCTTGAACGTCGCTTCCCAATCAGCTGGTGCATCACGTCGTCGACCTGTGCTTTGGTCTGTCGACTGGCAGCCTGGCGTGCCGTGGCGTGCTCAATAGCTCGGACGACGGCGTCGGCCACAAGGTCGAGTGCGTCTTGGTACGAGCGACGCAGTCGTGTCACCTCTGCTTCGAGTTCTGTCGACTCAACGATCTCGTGGACGCCGACAACGCCGCGCAACAACTGATGCATCACCTCCGCCACGCCGACCAGCGCGACCACGAGCGAACGCGAGTGCGCTGGCGCTAGCGCCTTCCGCATGGACGCAACCAGCGCGTCCGATGCCCACCAGCACTTGGACAGTGATGCGTACGTCTCCAGAAGATCCGAAGTCGAGATAGTGAAGCGTGTGTGCCACCACGCGGTGTTGAGCACGGAGACCAAGTCGCGAGTCGTCGCCACCACACTCGGGCCCTGCAAGAGCAGACTCGTGCGCTCCCAATCAACTCCGAACTGTGCGAACTGGTCACGCAGAGCGAGGGGACTGCTGTCGCTCGATGCCAACCGCACCAAGCGGTCTGCGATGCCCGGTTCGAGGTCATGAACGGCGCTGCTGTAAAGAAGCTCGGTTGCGTAATAGGCGACAGCGTCGCAGTGGTAACCTGTGACGACCTGATCGTAGTAGAGCGTGACCATTTCTTCGAGTGACGCGATGGTCGATCGTAGTCGGCCCAGGCGAGCTGCTAGCTCGCACGCGATGGGCAGCAGCGCGTCGTAGGCAGCCTGCACGCGCACCCAGTGCTTGTGTTTGAGCGGTGGCTGAGTGAGCTTCTCAGCATGTGCTACCTGGTGTGCCAAGATCCACTCGAGCTCGCTCTTGCACGTCGCCAGCACTGCTAACAGCATCGGAAACATGGGCGCCACAAGAGCTGGATTGTGATCCAATCCTTCTTGGCACTTGCTGAGAGCCCAGAGACAGAACTGCTGACGCTCGCGCCGGACATCGATGCCCTGGAGCAGCGCACTCTTGACCAGGCGAGCAACGTCCTTGCGGAGATGCGAGGCATCCGACGCCGTGAGAGAACTGTGGAGCAGCGCCAGGACATTGCACGCTTGGTCGCGGTGCACGAGCCAGTTGAGCTGAGCACCGCTGGCGATCTTGAGGAACTCCCACAGCTGGACAGAGCGTGCGTCAGGTTGTACGAGCAGGTTTGGAAGGCATAGAGCTGTAGCCAGCACCCATTCGGTCTGGTCGTGTGCATACAGCAGGTCGAGGTGGGCGCGGTGGGCGGCGGTTGTCGGCACTGGAGCCATCGCGTTGTCGAAGTCAAACACGCCCTGGTTTCGCAGGTGCGCGATGTCGTGAGCGTTGACGAACGCGTCGAAGCTGGACATGACTAGCTCCAGGATGTGGTTGGCGACCTGTTCCTGGCATTGGAAGTCTTGCTGCAGCTTGGGGATCGGATTAGGAAACGCGGCTGCGACGTAGTCATAGAGACGTTTGTCCGGATGCTCGAGCGCATCGCGTGGATCATTGGTCGTCGCCAGATGCACAAAGAGCGCGTGCATTGACAGCACCGCTGGCACATCCGTCAGCGATGTCCAGAAGATGTGAAGCTTGACGTACTTGACCAGCGTGTTGAGCACGAGGCACGTCAAGGGACGGTGAGCTTCAAACTGTCACAGGAGCGTCCCCACGAAGCACAAACGTGAGCCTGCTGAGCCACACTATTGCGTTGGCGCAATGCCATTCATACACATGCCACGAACCTGTCGATGCGTTGGATCGAGGAAGAAGTGCACGAGCAGGTCGAACGTCATCTGCTGCCACTGCTGCAGCTTCTTCATGAGGCGAACAATGTGCGCTACGAGCGCCTTGAGCGCCTGTCGCGCGTCCGCGCTCTCAGGGAGGCTGCTGCTGAGCTTATCGACGGTCGGAGCACCTTTGCCAGCAGCAAAGTGCCGATGGAACGTCTTGAGGATGGCCTCGATGTCGACGTCGCCAAGCTGGTGCCGCAGCGTTGCTGGGTGCATGGCGTCTCGTGAGGTGCTATCACCGTCACCCGACGGCGGTGGTGCTGGCGAACCACGCGCGGGACTCAAGAGCCCCGTGTAGAAGGCCAGCTGTCCCATCACTTCGTCCGCTTCATCGTGCAGCGCTGGCAGCTGATCCGTGAACGTCTCCATCGGAGCTGCTCGTGACGGGCCGTGAAAGGACGCGGAGCACGATTCGGATTAATGCCCCCGGGGGGCGCAAAGCGCGGCACAAGTCGGGAAACGACGTCGCCGACAATGGCACAGCGCGATGACCAGCAACAGCGGTGGTGACGGTCACCACCATGGAAATGGCAGCGAAAGCCATCAGTATGATGAAAATGCCGGAGCCACAGCGGCACGAGCGACCGCCGCCGTGGTCCCCACGCGCAGGGTCGGCCGACAATCGATCCATGAGCAAAAGATCAGCACCGGGTTCAGTGGCCGGAGCCTCTCGGCAGTGCCGACCGACGTGCTCACGCTGCGCAACGTCATCATCGTCGATCTGTCGCACAACCAGATCACGCGCTTCCCTGGAGCAGTGGTCGCCACGGAGCTGCAGCGACTCGAAATCCTGCGCCTGCAGCACAACCTGCTGTTTGTGCTCGAGGACATCCTGGCGCTGTCCACGGCGCCGCGCCTGCGCGAGCTGGACGTGCGCGACAACCCGCTGCGACTGCTGTCCAACCGCATCTACCTGCTCGAGGTGCTGTTCCGGGCCCCTGGCTGCCATGGTAAGCCACTGATCATGGCGCACAAGGACGCGGAGCTCAAGGCGCATGGGCCGCGGGAAAAGATGACGTACGCCACGCAGTTGCCGCGTTTGTGTGGCTTCCCCGTGCTCATGCAGCTCAACGGTGAGTGGATCACGAGCGAGCAGATCGCTCAGGTGGAGGTCGAGCGTGGTCATGCCATCGAGTATTACAAGCCGCCGGCCAAGCGATACAAGATGCCGCTGGCCATGGACCGCAAGAAGAAGAACGTAGCAACCGATCGACTCTTCGACGGCAGTCGCATGACCATGAAGCAAATGGTGAGGAAGGATAGGACGATCAACGATTCTTGAGTGCAAGTGACGCTGTCTGTGCGCTGTGCTGTTGTAGCTCCGGAATGAAGCACGGTCGGTGGCGATTCCACTGCCAACCGTGATCGAACACTACCAGTTCGACGTGGAGAGCGCCGAGCAAGTGACAGATGACGCACCGGCGATACGACCCAGTACCAACAACAATAACAACATTCAAGACGAGCAGAGCCAACCCACGGCACCGCAGAGAGCCATGGACAAGCCGTTCCACGAGTACGACGAACCTGACTTCGTGCGCAAGCTCTTCCGTTCGCAAGAGGTGCTCAAGCCAGTGACCACCGCTGACCAAGCGCCGGAGGAGACGAAATCGCCAAAGCCAGCAACGAACCAACAGAGCAACTCGCACGGACCTGCCACCACACCACCACACTCACCTCGCACTAGCACGGACAGTGACGAGGAAGACGAAGAACTTGAGCCGTGGAGCTATCCCATCAGCACGTTCGACCGCCTCGGCAGCGAGGATCGCCACTACGTTCGGAAGAAAAGCAAGCAGAGCGACGTAGCCATCGAACGAGACGACCACTTCTTCGACAGCAGCATCTTTCTCGACTGCGTCGCTCAATCGGAAAAGTCTCGTCGCTTGACTGTGCGCGCCGTTGACCTCCTTCTCAAGGACGACACTCACCATGAGCCACAAACCACTCGGCGGCTGCGTAAGACACTGGCAGCCTCCACGTCGGCACCGGACATGCACTCAAGCACGGCAGCCTCAAACCTGCTTGAATCGCTCAACACCAAGTTCAGCCGCGAAATAGATCGCGAGAACTTACGGGTAAGCCTTGCTGCGTGCTGAATAATGAACCGAAATGATCGCTGACGATGCCGCTGGATGAGCAGAAGATCGAGGCATTCTGTGCCAAGCGAGTGGATGTCAACGACGTCAGCGTCCACGCAGGTGCGCGAGAGCCTATGGATGGTGCGTGGATGCCTGCCTAACGACGTGCTGTTGCAGAGATTGGCGACTACTTTTTCAGCGAGCACCAGGCGCAGCGACAGCGAGTCAACCAGATGATGCAGTCATTAGAGACACCCACGAGTGGTGCGGCGTCCACAGCGCCGCGTGGAGCTCGTAACGTTGCAGCTCGGGCTGTACCGGAAGAGACGATCGAGGAGTCGTTGAGCAGGGTCAAGCTGCGCAACGCTGTGGATCTGGCCAACTCGTTGCTGGATTTCAAGCAAGAGCGAAGGATGATCCAGACGTTGATCGACGCTGACGAGAAAGTGATTGAAGAAGAGCGCGTGGCTCAGGAGCAGGCGAGCCACCGCCATCGCCTGCACCTCATTGCGCAGCGCAAGTTCCATTCGAAAGCGCGCGCTGAAGTCGAAGAACTCGTCCATAAAACTGGACGCAAACACGTGCGTGATCGAGAATGTGTCAGCGTGGCATCCGTTGTGGTGCTGACAACGGTTGTGACTCGCAACAGGTGTCGCCGTGGCAGGAACGCAACTGGAAAGCCAAGGAATTTAATCGACAGGAAGAGCGACGCGCGTCCGCGACGATCCGAGATGAAGACAGTCCGCGCCGGCCATCACACTTGCCTGGCCGAAGGGCTGTGCACTCCAAGCGAACCAAGGACGCACATTACGCTAGTGCTAGCTCTCCGACAGCGCGTAGCCGGCCTGCTGCGCTGTTTCGCACAGTCGAGACCGTGGAGAAGGCCGCCAGCGACCCGTTGGTGCACGTCAACTCGCACGACCTACTGGTGCGCTGCTCCGAGATTCGACAGCATGCGTCGGCGCACATCAAGGCGCTGGAGCAACACCGCGATCATTTCCTGGAAGAAGAAGCTGCGTGGGAAACCATGCGCCACGACCCGACCAACGTGCTGCGGCGCCACTTGCGGCGCAAGCTGTACCAGGACGCGCAGGAAATCCAGGTCGGCAGCACGCAGTACTTCTACTCGCCGCTGTTCAATTAAGTTACTCGTGGCAGTCTCGTCACTCCCATGCTTACTGTCTGCTAGTACGACGCTAGCGTCAAATTCCTTGTGCTTCTCCCGCGCCAGTGCTGCGCGGTCTGTGCTGCAAGTAGTGCGCAGTGCAGAGGTACGCTGCACGTTGCTGGCTATCCGAGCTGGTGGTATCGACGTGGAAGTTGGTTTCATCGAGCTGTCCATGGCAAATCCTGCACTTGAGGCACTCGCGGTGGTACACGGTGCCTTTGATCTGGAGCTGTGTGTCAGTCTTATAGATGCGCGTGGCACACGAACCACAGCTCGGGAGATCTTCAATCGGACTGGGAGTCGTTGCGGTGTCGGAGCCGTCGCAGTGGAGGTGCTGAGCGCTGACAGCGCTTCTGTGGATTTCTTTTTCGGGCGCTTCTTGGCTTTCTTGCCGTCACTTGCGTCTGACGCATCCGCCAGCGCTGGCAGCATCTGGAACTCGTCATGGTCGTCCGCCGCTTTGGACTGGGGCTGAACGATCGACAGCGCTGTCCGTGAGGCCAGCGAGTGCAGCTCGTGGAGCCTGCTCGGCTCGTCCAGATCGTCGTCGTCGTCCAGACTTACGCGCACGATTTCGCTTGTGGCTGAATCAGCGGGTCCTGCACTGATGGGCGAGCTTGGAGCTGCTTTCTGGATCGGAGCCACGTTGAGCAACGTCCTCGGTCGCGTGGGCGAGGGCTTGCGGGGCGTGTCATTGCATTTGGCTGGCGACCCGTTGGCGCTCGTCAGGTTCTCCAAACCAACGATGTCTGTGTCTGCGGTTGTGAGCTGGGCGGTGCACGCGGCACGCGTTGCTGCCAAGGAACTGCGCCGCGTCTTCTCCTTCTCGATTGGATCCAGCTTGAGCGACGGAGACGACGCAGTTGGGGCCCCAGACAGTGCTGAAGAGCCCGTCGGACCGAACGCGAACGTTGCTGCCCGGGATGTCGGAGAACTGGGTGGTGAAGCGCCTGGAGACGACGTTCGGAGCTGATGTGCCGCTGGAGCAGGTAGTGGCGACACGTTCTTGCGACTGAATCTGCGATAGCGCTCTCGGACACCATCGACGGTCACTTCGTCGACCACGGACGACGTCAGTTGTGTCGTGCTGTTGGGCGACAGTGGCAACAGTTTGCTGTTGGATGAGCTGTTGGGTGCTCCGCTGGGTGTCGCTGGCGAGAGTTGGTTGGCCTTCTTGGGCGACGCACTGGGCGATGGGGGCGATGCAGCAGATCCAGCAGGAGTTGTGATCGTCGTCGTCGTGAATGGCAACGCCTCCGCTTCCTGCAGCGCCTCTTTCAGCCCAATTGCGAGCGATGCGACGACCAACGACGACTTTCGCTCGCCAATCGCTGCGCGTGAGCTTGGTCGTGGCGGCAGCGGCGACGTTGCTGCGCTGTTGCCGGCGCTTGCACTGGTGCTGCTGTGGCTCCGTCCGGGAGAACTGGGCTCAAGAGGCAAGATTGGTAGCTTGGCTGGGATGAGGATGGCGCCGGCCGGAGAGACGCACGCCACGCCGAGAAATGCCGCAGTGGGGCCACTAAAGTCCATCTCGCAGGCCGCGTCCGTCAGCGGTGGCTCCTCCATGTTGACATGTTGACGAGCGCGTCGGTCATGGCGCTTCCGTGCTCATGTGCAAGTGCAGGGTCAGAATAGCCGTGTGGTTCCAGTCTCAGAACCAAACTGACGTTGGCGAACCACGTGAACAAATAGCGCCACTGGCACGGCACTCGACTCGATAGGCGCGACCCAGAACAGACGCAAAGTCGCTAGGTGTTCCTGGGCTAAAGTCAATTACGAGAGCGAGTTATTGGGGAGATGATGTGGATGGCAAGAGCGTCCGCTTCTCGCCATTAGTGGCGTGGGTGGTGTCGTTGGGCACATCCAGCTCCAAGCGCGGTGACTGAGCGGTCTCCTCGTCGGTGCTGTTGTCGCTGGACTGGATGACCACGACGGCTTCCTCATTGATTGACTTGCTGGACAGCCCCAACAGGCTCAGCAATGGGCTGGTGCCCATTCCGAAGAAGACGGTCGTGAAGAGTGCAGTGAAGAGAGTGGAGCTCTTGATGATCGCCGCGTGGTCGGGATCGGTCGTGCGCACGTTTAGTGCCAGCGCAAATGCGATTGCGCCACGGAGACCAGAGAACCAGATCACGAGCATGTACGAGAAGGGAATGCGGCGGTCGATGCTGGAGCACGCGTTAGCGATGGCGCACAGCGGGAACGTACTGAGCGCGCGGGCGAGGAGACACACTGCGAATGCGCTGAGCACGAAGCTCCAATCCCACGTGAGCGACGATTTGTACGCAACCACGCTCAGACCCAGGTAGAAGTAGATAAAATTCTCGGCCTGGAAGGCGATGGTCGACAGCAAGTGCTTGAACGCGAAGGCGCTGGCCTTGGACATGTTGTTGACGTGGTATTGGCGAATGAAGAAGCCACTCAAGAACACGGCCAGAAGGCCACTGAGTTGGCACAGGTCAGCCGCCACGTAGCTAGCGTACGCCGATAGCAACACGATCGAGATCTCGTACGTCGGGTGCTGCCTGAGACGTGCATCGGAATGGATCAAGAAGCAGGATGAACTGTAGCAGATGATGGCTGCGAGTGCGACAGATCCCAAGCCAATGCCCAGTAGCTGTGCGACCATCAGCAGTGCTGTCTGGATTGTTACTTCGGTGTTGCCGCTGTCGATGAAGTTTGTGAACAGCGAAGACATGACAATGGCTGCGTCAACAACAATGGAACGTCAGATGTCACCTCTGAGAGGGCCAATATCAGCGACACACATTACGTCTGGCTTACCCACGGCATCGTTGAGCACACTTTCGCCAAATACGAGCGTAAACAGCAGCGGCGGTGCCTTGACCTTCTTGAACACGACCAGCGTCGCCACTGGGTCCGTGGCGGAAAGCAGCGAGCCATAGAGGAACGCCTCGGCGGACGAAAACGTCGTGATCAGTCCACGCTGGCCGAGCAAAACTATGGCGCCGCCCGTGGCGAACGTGGATATCAAGGTGCCGACAATGGCCAGCAGCAAGATGATCCAAACGCTGGAAATGAAGCCCTTGCGCTGCGTGTTGAATCCGGCTTCGAGGATAATGGGCGGCAGCAATCCAAAGAACAGAATCCGTGGGTCCAACCCGATGGAACTAGCGCGCTGCAATCACAGCACCACACAACGTGAGCGCCATGGATACTCAAGCGAGGCGACAAGAATGACGATGGCGGCGCACTTGTTCAGAGACGAGTGAGAGCAGTCCTCCGCACTGCAGCACACACACAGCAATGCGAGTCAGTCAGCCAGCACATGCATAGTTGGTAGATCCGCAGCTACAATATATGCACAATGGCGCACCAGCAATCCACAGACGATCGCCCACGACGACGTCGACAGCAGCGGCGCGCGCTTGCTCAGGTCGATGCGAAAGGCCACGTTGACCAGAAGCAGCTGGATGACGGCGCACACCAGTAGCTCACCACCAGCCCAGCGCTTCTGCGTCTTTTGCGCCTTGATCTCATTCTGGATAGCATCTGGGGACGTGGCTGCTGCAGCACCAAGCGTCAATAGCAGCGTCCATCGCGCCGCTTGCGCCATCGCCATCAGCATCCAGTTCTCACCAGTCCAGCCATGCGATCCCCCGTGCAAACAGATTGCTTTTGTAACGAAAGACACACAAATCACAGTGTCACGTTGACAACGTGTTGACGTTGTGCGGTGGGTTGGCTTGATGCATTCGCTCTCTTGCCCGTGACAGCTGCCCATCGTCAAGATGAATCGTCTAACTAACACGTTAGCGGTAGTCAATGACGCTTGCTGCTTGCTGCACTGTGCTTGATGGTTGCTGCATTTGTGCCAATCCCGGGCAACAATCAGAAGCAGTCGGTTGAGCACCTCACTTGCAATCATGCCGCGCGAGTCGGCTCCAGCCCCAGCGCTTCGTGTCTTGAAGTTGATTCTGCTGCTGCTGAGCGCAGCGACGCGCTGTCACCCTTCTCGACACCGGCGTATACTGCTGTCAAGCTTTCCGGCAACTACTGTATCTGGTAGAACGTCTTGAAGTGTTTGCAGCGGAGCGTCAACGTCATCGCTGTGCATAGCTTCTCTTTGGTCTCACCAGCTGTGGCTCCTCTTGCCCATCACGCATAGTTTAACTCTGTCGTCAGCCACTGGATAAGCACCTGTGTGGACCTCTGATTGTCACCAGCACTGTCGAAGCTCCATCGCCAGGTTTCGGCGCCATATCTCCCCCAACTGCGTGATTGTTCTGTCAGTCACCTCATGTTGTGGATTGCAGTGCTCTCGCTCGGCAACGCCACCTTACAGCTATCAAGGTACCTCAAGCGCTTCAAGAAGTGGGATGTCAAGGCAAACCAGCGCACGATTTTTCAGCTAGAAACCGGTAAGTCCTCTGCGTGAGCTTCGAGTCATCGCTACGTTGAAGACAATCGAGCGCAAAATTCACCGTGTGAGCAATGCCGCTGTCATCATTCGCGATAGTGATTACGTTCACTCTTGCACAGCCGTCAACCTAATGCTGGAGTGGCATTCACTGGTGCATGGGATGGAAACGTTGGCTCGAGTCATTAACTGGGTAAAGAAGACTGCGAACAAGTTGATTCAAGACCACGATGAGATCGGAGTGTTGAAGGCGCTCTGATGAGGTTGAGCGTGAACGACCCCGGTCTTGCTGCGATGGAGTCCCAGTGCGAATCCAAGTGGCTGACGTCCGACAGTATCGACTTGCTGCTACACCTAATCACATCGCAGGCAACTGGGGTTGCCGTCATTCAATCATTTCTGATGCTGGTGCACAGTGGAACCCCAACAGCTCATTTGGGGCAAGTTGTTGCAACTCCGACTGCGAAATTCCTCGTTGGCGCTAGACAATGTGGGGTTTGTTCATTGACGTGGATGGAGGATTGATCTACATCTACGATCTATTTAGGAGGGGGGTCGCACGGGCCTATTGGAAAGCCTGTGCGGTCGGGATACAACAGGAAAGGCTACTATAGCACTGTGCTGCACGCCGCGGAGGATTAACGGTGCCGTTTCCGGGAAAAAAAATGTTGTTGGATGACCCGGCACTGTCAGCGACAGCCGAGTATTCAAGAACAGAAATTTGGGCAAAACGTTTGAGGCAATGTTGTCCAAAGTGCCACCACGTCCAGTGCTTGTCTCGGATCACGACACCATACATCTACCTGCATTCATATTGGCATACGCCGATAGTATGCTTGTTTTGAGATTAATGCAGTCGCAAACGACGATGTAATTCTTTAGAATTGAATCGGGCGCTGAGTGCAAATCGATATACCGTCGAACAAGCCTTTGGAATCCTGAAAGTCGCTTTCGTGTTTTCGTCTTGACAACCAGACATTGATGAGGTACACGACCGAGAACTGGGGGATCTTAAAGGCACTGGAGGTGACGGCCTGTGTGATGATGATGAAGATCCTTGTGGAGACTGGGAGACATCTATCGCTAATCGGAAAACAAATGAGCCATCGCTGGTAGCCATGCCTTGCTGTGATTCGACAAAGGGTCCTGACGACATGACACACTCTGGGTAAGCCGACGCATCGTCTTCCAGCAGCGCACATACATATAAACATTTTGCCGATGTCTGACTCAATTATTCAGGCCATTAGCGTTTTTGATGTCCACGCGATCGCTCCGCGACAACGCTCTGACTCTAACAGCGGTCTTGGATAAACCGGCAAGTCACCGACAGCGAATCTTTCTTGTCTACGACGGCTTTTAGCGAACGATTAGCACCCGGCGTGAGCTCAACTAACTTAGCAAAAATGCAAGCGTTCTGGTGCATTTACGACTCTCATGCCCCACCGGGCGTGACGACAACATACCGCCACGCTGCGCACATCGCCAACAACGCTTGCGTTTGCCATGTCTTCCCACGGTTCTGCTTTGCCGCCGCCATGAGGTGCGGTGAAGTGTGTTTGATGCCGTGCGTTCTTCTTGGCTCGTGCGGTGGCCGCTTCAGCGCCGTCGTTCGACACGAGCGTACCGCTATTTCAACGCATTTAAACTGCGGGTTAGGGGGCTACGACCACAACCCCATCCTGAGCTTGGGGCTCCATTCAGTTTTCAGTTGCCGTGCGCCCCCCCTCCCCATTGTGCAATCTGGATACACTTAAAAACGTGAACTCATTTGCCAAGAAGCATATTATCCACAATATTCCGTCGGAAATCCGTCACTTCGTAATTCAGAACGGTTGGAACCAGAGGCACCAGACCAGTCAAGTTGTGGTAGTGCTTGTCCTCATCTGATGCTTCGCAAGAGTTCGACGGGGCTGCACTGTGACTTGAGAGCTCACATCAACTATTGCCGCTACCGCTATCTGAGCAAGCTGTTGTTGTGCGCGCGTTGAGCTCACAGCAGTGTCCGATCGTGAAGACTTTGCGCGTCAAGTCTTCGCGCTTGAGCCCACAAACCTGCCTTGCACAATGTATATTTTAGAAAAATTGACTGACCAACGCTCTTTCCCGTGCTTTGTGCAAAAATTTAGTGTGGAGCACCGATATACTGTCAAATACACAGTCATATACAGTTAGAGCCATAGCCAACAAGGCTTGCCGGAGATAACAATCAAATTGTTGATGCAGTCATACTATCAGAGCGAAATATTGGCCAATCAGAAAGACCATCAAACAAACATCAATCATGGAAAATCAACATTACGGTGCACCCACGGACAATCGGTGAATGCTGTGATGCACGGACAACGACCATGCCGTTGCAGACCATGGACGATTAGGTCAAAGACATTGTAATCGCTGTGATGATCGACATGTTGCAAATATACCTGATCATCAAACACAAAACCAGGACACAGACAGTATATCCAATCAGATGGAAACTACGCAGCACCCATTTCCGGAGGACGTCAGCACCCGGGGCATTAGTGGACAACAGCTCCTGAGAACCTGCTGCCGCTGCAATTGCCAAATCAACTGCTGACCGCCCAAGCTCCTACATCGACTGTGTCATGTCTTCTCTGCTCAACGATGCAATCCGGTAGCTTCAGCTGCGAGAGCGAGAGGACATGCTCAACCGGGCTCACTGCGTGACTGAGCTGGAATAGTTTCGTCGATCAACGAACTGAGCAAGACGACACGCCATTCACACTACGACGAATGTTTTCACATTAATGGCGACGACACTATTCGCTCCATGACTAAATTCGCCTCCACGGAGTTCCACGTTTTGTCGAGGAGGAGTTAAACGCACATTGGACAATTGGAAGAGGGCGAAAGCCAAGCCGAGTTCCTAAGGATGCCTTCTTCATGACCCTTTTCCTGTTGAAGCAGGGACCGGCATATGCCGCTTGGTCTCACCATGGAAAAGCTCGTCTCGCGCGTGATCCAGATTATCAAACCGGTTCTTTTTGTGGTGATGGTCCGTCCAGTATCTATGAAGACACTAGTAGACACCGGCATGGTTTTCAATAATTACAAGAATGCACTCGACGCAACTGACGTCAAGTTCCAACCCTGCTATCGCCCTGCCGGTGCGTTTAGCGAGGTTAAACGATACTCTACTTGGGCAAGCACGGCAACTATGGTCTGAAAAAAAATATGAGTGTTCGGTGGCACAACCTGGGGTAGAGGGGGCCGTTTCGCGCCACTACGTAGGGAGCACGTCAGACCTTACGATCTTTGCGAACCGAGAGGAAGTACACAAGCAGAAGACAGAGCATGAACGTGAACTGTCCGACTTTCGGGGGGGGGCGATGGTCAGAGCTTAAGCACGCGCGGGCGGTCCTTGTCAACAAGGGCTACCAAGGTGCCTAAGCGGAAGCCACGTGGGGCTGAGCTAGATTTGGCCCGCAACGTCAACATCTCACGAGGACATTCATCCACCGCGACAGCTGAGCTGCAGTGGGGGCAAGCTCCTCAATTCGAAATTGACTCGGACTCAAATTCATGCTATTCAATTCACAACTGACTCGCACGAACATTCATTTTTTTAATTTCCCATCAATGGTTGGCACGCGCAACAGTCTGAACTCCAACGCTGACCAAGTACGTCAGTGCACGGCTGACGCCTGACAGCAAACAAGCTTGGGCAGCTTCGCTGGCGGACCATTGAGGGGGACTGGCAGCGTTTTACGCTGTCAGTCTAAGAGGGTTATCCATGTAATGGTGTAATTCCCCGCCGTGCACTCAACATTCCTGCCCATAATCCGAAAGGTACGCCCTTCGCGCTCACACATGCGTAAGAGTGAATTCTCGCTAACTGCCTCTTTCTATGTTGAATGCTGCGATGACATACACATGCTCCAGACACAGAGCACTTTTGAAGGTAAGCACGCGTTGCAGATCTTGACATGGAAGCATCGTATTGACGCTTTGGTTGTTGCTGAGGAATGATGAGATCATTAGAGGTGAAATACTAATGCAGTTATCATTTCCGTCATCCAATAACTTTTCTCCCATTTTCGTGTTGTCCACACTAAGTGGTGATCCTCCCATTCAAGCTTTGCCCACGCAAGCAAGCTGTGAAGCGACGTCGAGCTCGACCTGAAAGCTACGTACGACTTGAACTTGCCATCACAGCTACAGTGATTACAGTAATTAGTCTGTGTGCGCAATTAGTCTACGTTCAAAATTAGTGTCACCGAGACTAGTTAACGGGCGCTGGAAATCGCGGTGTTCCAAACTGGTCTAGTCTCACTGCTGCCTCTACTGCTGGGCTTCTAACTTTGGTGCAGTGGTTTGAGTTTGCCCACTCCGATCAACTGCCCCGAGTTCAACCCCAGCATGGCGCCCATTGCAAGCGTATTTTGAGTGTGTCTCCGGTCCCGAAAAAATCCCGGCAAAAACCGTGTCCCGAAAATAATGCGCTTGCATTGGATTCCTGCGTGAGAAACTCGATCGTTCTTAGCCGAGAACATTCGGTCAGTCAAAAACTGCAGCCATGCACGAAACGACGTCACTTCGAACTGCAACCATCTCGCGCAAGACGACGTCAATGAAGGCAAGCAACCACGGTGGCAGATGCGGAGGGTGTGGGGAACACGCCGGGTCCGTGCACCAGTGCCCATCGTGCAACGTCAACATACAGTCATTCTGCGGTACCCCGATGGGACAAGAAGGCTTCGGTCAACCCATCATGTGCCCCAAGTGTAACCAAAGATCCCTCGCCGAACCGGTGATGTCCTCGTCGCCAATTGTGGCTGCGTTTCAGCGTGCAATCCCCCGTGCTGGCACCGCATCCGCACCAACATCAAGCAGTGTCATTGTATCCATCTCCAGCAGCGAATCCGACGCCAGCGCATCCGACAGCGTGACCAGTTCACCAACTGCGCCCAAGCGAGCTCGCCTAGTCGTCAGTACCGTGCAAGACCGACGGAAGGCCCTTCGGTGCTGGACGCGTACGAAAACGCGCATGGGAAGATAGGAATGTGTGCCAAAGCCGTGGACCAGTTTCCAGACATCTTCAATTCGTCGACCAGAAATTCCAACTTAGCCAATGCCATGTACTGGTGGAAGCGCAAGGACAAGCTGCTGGCCCTTCCACGCGGGTCGGTGACTGTCTCAAGACGATCTCGCGACGGGCGGTCACGTGCGGCACGAAAGGTTGTCGGTATCCGCGGTCRCAAACGAGAGGAAYGGGTGACGTGGYTGTATCCAAGAGTACTGGAAGMGTTCGACAGATTGCGCAAGCTCGGGTTGAAGTTCGACGCTCCTGAGGCAGGTGGCATTGCGGGAGCTCAAGAAGCCCAAACAGGCGTACAACGAATCCAGTCGGGACAGCAACGGTATGCGACTTGTAGACAAGATTACGCCACGGTGGATCCAAGTGTTCATGGAAAAGCACAACATCGTCCTGCGTGCGCTGACAGGGAAGAAACAACTGAGTCCAGCAAAGCAGGAGGAGATTGAGAAAGAAGTGGCGCGTCATCTCGGTAAAATGAAGCGTGGGTTCGAGTCTGGTCTCTTCAATGGAGACACAGTCGAGAACGTCGACGAGACCCACTTCGTCATCGACTACGACAACGGCAAGACACTTGGATTCGGCGGCGAAAAGAACATCAAGTACGCTGACGTCGTCTCAGGTGGCGAAGGAATAACGATGGTGGTTCGGCTCAGCGGCGGTAAGAGCGGCCACATCATGCCGCCGATGATGATCTTCACAAACGCGAAGTCCAGCTATGAGATACGCAAGGTCCCAGATGATGTGCCAGGTGTGTGCTATCGCACCGGTCCTAAAGGTTGGATGACTCAGCGCGTGTTCCGGGAGTATCTCACGGAGAAACGAGCGATGAGACGCGATCCACTTGGCCGCGAGAAGGCAATCTTCCTCGACAACTGCTCCGGGCATCTTGACGAGAGTGAATGCGTCGAAGAGGATAAGGCGCTTAATGCAAAGTTGCACTTCCTTCCCGCCAACGCGACCGATCTCTGTCAGCCCGCAGACTCATTCGTAATTGCCAAGATAAAGGACGTGTGGCAACGGAAGTGGAACGAGAAAAAGATCACCCTGATTGAGGACGAGTGCTGGCAAGACAAGCGGCGCAAATATGGAAAATGGTCCGGGAAGTTGCAAAATCCAGGTAAGTACTACTTCCTAGAGCTTGCCGCAGAAGTCGTCAAAGAGGTAAACGCAAAACGAGACAAGAGTGGGCTCAATTACGCTCAGAAGGCAATGATAAGGTGCGGGATGTCCCTAGGTGCGGATGGAAAATGGAGCACAGCACAGCTCTTCTCGCACCTTCAAGTGATAATTAAGAAGTACCCAGCAAGCTTCGACAACGATAAAGACGATGACGACAGCGAGGAGGATGACTGCGGAAGCCAGGATGAAGATGAGGACAGTGATGATGATGACGACGTTGGTGCCGACACCAGGGAGGAAGCAGTAGTTTGACCGAATTAGTCTGCGTGAGACTAATTCGTCTGCACTTAATTTGTATACGTGATACAATTTTATTTCAAACCACAATTAGTATATGTTCGCAATTAGTATCACGTAGACTATTACAGTATACGGGCGCGAAAAAAAACGAGATTCAAAAATGAGAGCATCCAGAATGGAATTAAGGTTAGAAAGTTACGCAATATTCAACCACGCCCGTAATGAAACCGGACGTTAGTTATGGTCAACGTCGCTGCCCAGTTCGTGCCAATGATTGTCCTCGAAGCGCTTCCATGGCGTCGGTGGCGATACGCAACTGCACTGGCGTCCACCCACGAGAAGTGGCCGGACTCTGAAGACACGACGTCAAGTCGCCGTTGGAGGCGAACTCAACCAACGCCTGAATGTCCACTGCCGACGTCCAGGCCACACTGAAGAACTCGATCACGTTCTTGTGGCTCGGCGTCGAGTTAAGCAAAACCATCGGCCATCCCATCGGGGTTGAAGATCCCCATTGTGCTGAAGTAGCTGTACGGCGTAAGCGTTGCTGTAGGAGTAAGTTGTTCCGACAACAAACGCTAACGCCTGAGACGCGCTGTATGGCAACGAATAGAGCGACAAAGGCATGGCGTTTGGCGCTGGTATTTGCATGTGCGCAGAAGCAGCCGAACCACTTGTCATCGTAGCCATTGACGCTGGTGGAGCTGGAGTTGTTGCTGGGCCATTTGGGGCGGGTTGTGGCGAAGGATTGAATGCTGCCGTCGACGCTGACGAGAACGACTCATTCCTTCCCGCCGTCGAGATGGGTGTGGTTGACGTCGCACCTGATGATAGTTCGATCTCGTCAACGTGGTCGTCGCATGCAGCTCCTTCGATTAGTTGTGATTGTGATCAATGATGTGCTTCATCACAACCACACACCAAGCTCCGTCAGCATCCACTGTTTCCCTGACTGCTGGAAAGGAAACGCTCGTGCGGTTTGACGAATTGCATTGTCATTTTGACTGGACAAGATGTTGAATGAAATCGTCGCCGAAATTCGCTCGCGTGGTCAGAGAAACGTTGGTGTACAACAGGCAAGCGCGCTGTTCAAGTGGCTACCTGAGCGAGTTCGTCGGCTGGCTTTCTGGCCGTGCGCCGAGTTTGGTTCTGGAGACGTGCGTTTGTCATACATTTCGTCGTATCCTTTCACTACAGACGTCGACGAGCGAGAGCGAAAGCGCTTGGCGATCATGAAAGCTTGTCGACATAGTTGTGCGTGTCGGCAGCGATCTTGTCAGCACTAAAGTCGCCATACACAGTTCATCATCATTTGCAGGACGATCCGTCGTGAACGTACTCGGAGCACTCCAGAACGACGTCGATGCCTTGCTGCCGATATGATACGTGTACGTGGTCTTCGGTTACAGTCCTGTGACCGTCGCGTGAAACGATTACCGTTCAACTGTCAGTACAGGAGTCGGCGCAGGCGCCTTGACCTTGGGTTGATGTTGGCTTGTTGGAGAATGAGCGTTTTCCGGCAAGCGCGACGCGGACGTTCGCGGGAGAGGTCTGACATCTGACAGATTGTTCATCATTTGAAGTTCAGACACTGGATGTCTTCGGCAGCTGTCATCAGCAGTTTGATTTCCAGTCCGTAGATCGGAATCCCAGGTTTCAGACAGCAGTGATGCCCTGGGTCGCCTACGCTTGCCAGCGAATGTATCGCCTGAGGCGCCAAGTGCGCTATGGAAACGTGGGGACGTCTCCACGGACGTCTGATGGCGCCTCGGGTGCCAAATCGTCGCCATCGGCTGGTCTTCTGCGCCGTTCGCTGCGCTCGGCACCGAAAGTGCGCCGTTCCTTGGCTCGGGAGCACGCTACGGAATTTCGTATCGACTAATGCCAGGAGTTCTAGGCCGTTGTGGGTGTGAAAACAGGTTTTTTGTGAATTTTGAGTGCTGCAGGCACGTTTTTATGACTACCATTTGGACTACGTACACCATGGTAGCTGGATACGTCAAGTCTTGAATATGTAATTTTGAAAATACAACCGACCAAAGTTCTCATGTTGGTAAGTACTGGATATTCAAAGGAGGATACGGAGTATACCCTGAACTCCAGGTAAATACTGTCAATGTTGATAACTCGTCACTTGATGATTTTTTGTTATTGGTGGAATGTGTGACAAAGTTGTTTTGGAAATTGCTCAGTCGCAAAAAGGCAAGTGCGGCGATGAGAGTTCTGTTGCTGGCAACAACAGTCAAAGTTTGACTGCCGCTATTGATTCCATGAGTTCGCTCGGCATTTGGGTGGAATTATACGCTTCATTTGATGTACCATGGCGTGTCATTTCTCAAGATCAATGTAGCCCTGCCAACTAGCGGATGCAGTCGAGTCCGACCGAGGACGCGGCTTGCCGCCAAAGAGCGGCTTCAGGAATCGCTCGTCGATCTCGACCCACGCGTCGTGCACGCTCTCGTGCTCGTGGTGATGGACAGGCAGTAGCGTTCGCTTCTCGCCGTTCGAGGCTTCGACGGTGTCGTCCGGTATATCAAGCTCCAGGCGCGACGACTGGGTCATCTCCTCGTCGGCACCGTTGGATCTCGGCTGCACCACAACGATCGTCTCTTCGTCGGTCGACTTCTTCGACAGACCCAGAACGCTCAGCAGCGGACTCGTGCCCATTCCGAAGAAGACGGTTGTGAAGAGGACGGTGAACAGCGTGGAGCTCTTGATTATCGCGGCGTGGTCCGGGTTCGACGTGCGCACGTTCAGTGCCAGCGCAAACGCAATCGCACCACGCAATCCAGAGAACCAGATCACGAGCATGTACGAGAACGGGATACGACGTCGGACACTACGGCACGCGTTGGCGATGGAGCACAGCGGGAACGTGTTCAGCGCACGGGCAAGCAGACACGCCACGAAGTTGGCCAACACGAAGCCCCAGTCCCACTTGAACGACGACTGGTAGGCGATGACACTGATGCCAAGATAGAGGTAGATGAAGTTCTCAGCCAGAAAGGCGATGGTTGACAGCAAGTGCTTGAACGCGAAGGCGCTGGCCTTCGAGATGTTGTACATGTGGTAATGGCGGATGAAGACCCCGCTGAAAAACACGGCCAAGAGTCCGCTCAGTTCGCACAAGTCGGCCGCCACGTAGCTGGCATACGACGAGAGCAACACGATCGAGATCTCGTACGTCGGGTGCTGCTTGAGACGCGGGTCGGAATGACGCAAAAAGTAGGCCGAGCTGTAGCAGATAACGGCCGCAAGTGCGACAGATCCCAAGCCAATGCCCAGCAACTGTGCGACCATCGACAGTGCCGTTTGCATGGTCACGTCGGTGTTGCCGCTCTCAACGAAGTCTTTGAACAACGAGAAGATGACAATCGCTGTGCAACGACAATAACAGTCAATGACAACCAACATCGGGGGGGGGGGGGGGGGGGGGGGGGGGGGGGGGGGGGGGGGGGGGGGGGGGGGGGGGGGGGGGGGGGGGGGGGGGGGGGGGGGGGGGGGGGGNGGGGGGGGGGGGGGGGGGGGGGGGGGGGGGGGGGGGGGGGGGGGGGGGGGGGGGGGGGGGGGGGGGGGGGGGGGGGGGGGGGGGGGGGGGGGGATATGGTAGGAAGCTTGCGCGTTTGGCTTACCCACAGCATCGTTGAGCACGCTTTCGCCAAACACGAGATTGAACAGCAGCGATGGCGCTTTGCACTTCTTGAAGACGAGCAGCGTCGCGACGGGGTCAATGGCCGAGATGAGCGAGCCATAGAGGAACGCCTCGGCGGACGAAAACTTGGTGATCAGTCCGCGCTGGCCCAGAAAGATGATGATTCCGCTGGTCGCAAAGGTGGCGATCAACGTGCCGACAATGGCCAGCAGGAGAATGGCCCAGAAGTTGGAGAAGAAGCCCTTGCGCTGCGTGTTGAAGCCTGCCTCGAGGATGATCGGCGGGAGCAGTCCAAAGAACAGGATCTGTGGGTCCAGTCCAACCGAACTGGCGCGCTGCAGCAGCACAGTGAGCACACAACAAGCAGGTGAGCCAATGGGACCTTTGCGCTGCACGTCTTCAGAGGTCAAGTGACGAACCTTTTCGGACACCAACGACAGTAGACCTCCGCACTAAACGACATGGAAGCAAAAGGGAGCCACGAGTCAGCAACTAGACGCGTACAGTAGAACTGATCGCCAGTATGAGGTTGCTCACCAGCAGTCCGAAGATGATCGCCCACGACGACGTGGACAGCAGGGGCGCGCCCTTGCTGCGGTCGATTCTGTACGCCACGTTCACTAGGATGAGCTGGATGATGGCGCACACCAGCAGCTCGCCGCCGGCCCAGCGCTTCTGCGTGTCGGGTTCATCCACGCCATCTCGGATTGCGGTCGCGGGCGTGGCCGTTGCGGCGCCAAGCGTCAGCACCAGCACCAGCCCTACCGTGAGCTGCGTCGTCCGAGCCATCGTTGCGTGATGAAGCTTTTCACTGTCTGACTGCGCAACGCTGCAGTGCGACCCCCCGTGCAAACCGATCACGCGCACGATCACATTGCACAGGGTCCCGCAGGGGAAAGACGGACCTGCTGGTGGCACTAGCCGGACGGTGGCTCCAAACTCGCGAAGGATCAAGGATCGTGGAGGGTTCGGGGAACGCAGCGCGGCGGCTCAAGCCACCATCATCGTGGCAGCCCAGACAGACAGCCAGCCAGCCAGCCACAGCCCCGAGCCAAATGGCACGCGCCCTGACATGACACACTCTGTCTGTGTCATCATGTGGGTGTGACCACGCCAGAGAGGCAGGCAGGCAGCATCTGGCCCTCGCTCCACGTCATCAATGGCGTCGCTGGAGCTGCATCCCCCGCTCGCTGGAAGCGCAGGGGAGGTGGTCGAGTCGACATGCGCCGAGGCCACTGTGCGACCAGTCCAATGGCGTGTGCGTTCTCACCGGCGCCAGCCATGGCGGCTGCGCTGGCTTGCGATGGCGGCCGTGGGCTTCGGATCCAGCGGCAGAGCTGGCAGTGCAGGATGAGGCGTGCATTGCATTGCCCCACTGTGTGGCTGCTGGGAAGTTCCCGATGGGAACGTTCTCACTGCGCGCGTGTTCGGGAAGGAAGGCGCGATCGTCGCTGCTGGTTACTCGTATTGGACGACCTGGTTGTGGCGTCACACTTGTGACATCCGAGATTCCCACTGCATGTCGACAGCATGGGCCTCTCAGCAAAATCCGGAACCTGCTTGAGCGCTTGTCTCGACGCGGGTGTCGCTGATGCGTTGCGCATCAATGTGCGGTTGTGAAAGGATTCCGAAGTGTCGACGCATGTACAGTTAGAATTGAGATGGCCCGCTTGTTTTGTGGATGCGGACTCCACAGTCACTGCTGGTGCGTCCTGCAGCGGCATTCCGTAATCATGCGCTGCATCGAGTGCAGTGTATGCAGTCACCGTGGCCTTACACGCAGAACAAGCGTGAAAAAAGAATTGCCCACTGATTTCGCAGACCTCGGCTCCATGTGACGGCTTCGGTATTGACGAGATACTCTCGACCTGGAACCTCACTGCTGTATCCGGCGTGGACACTCCACGAAACTCCGTCCTTGGTCGCTATCTCGCATCGGTGGCGCTGTTTGGGTGGTCTGCTTGTCGAAACCGCGACTGCCAACGCGCTTGTTTCCCCAATCACGTCGCCGACTCATACCAACGCTTCCACGGGTGATTTTAACCATCAAAGCGGTCGTTGTTGTGTTCCTGCCTCATTACTGGGAGAAGAGGAGCTGGAAATGCGACACGGGCGCACGCGTCGCGCTCGACACCAGACTCGATGGTGTTCCCCACTAGTTGTTCTCTACCAAAGACGCAAGATGGAGCAACAATGGATGGGCGGGGAACTGTTGATCAGTGCGCTGCTGGGTCTCGTGATCGTTCGCATCGCGTACAAAATCGATCGTTCCTCACGACCGCCTCTGCTGTCTACGGCGGCGTGGGCTGTAATCCTCGGTCTGGCGGTAGGTCTCCCAATTGCAGATAACGTCGCGTAGCTGATCGACTACCGTGAGTTCTCTAGTTCGGGTTCATCTTGGCGATGCTGCCAAAGAAAGTAAGTGAGAGCTCATCGGTCAGTTGGTTGACGAACTGAGAATGAGTTCTTGCTCCAGCGAGCGAGCGACATGAGGCTCAATCCAGAGACCATCTTCTTCGGCGTGCTGCCTCCGATTGTCTTGGACGCAGGCTTCAGCACGCACCGCCGCGGGTTCTTCGCCCACTTCGTCGACGTGTTTCTTCTCGGAATCGTCGGCACGATTGGCACAGTTTGTTTGATCGGGACCATGGTCTACTGGCTGGGGCAGAGTGGTGTCCTTGGGTTGGCGTTGTCTCCGGCTGAGTCCATTCTCTATGGCTCGCTCATCTCTGCGATCGATCCCGTGGCCACGCAGCTGGTTCTACGCAAGAGCTGTGTCCCCACTATCATCCCAGAGCTAGTGTTCGGCGAGCGATCGCTAAACAATGCCATCAGTACATGTTACTTGTCGGTTCGTTCACATCCATTGCAGCACTGACGGTCTCTTGTGATGCATCCCAACCTAGGCATCGCCGTCTTCAACCTGTGTCAGTCTCGGGTGGAGCAGGTCGCAGAGGGGATGCCAGCCAGCGTGCTGTTCACCATGCTGGCGGAACTTATCGCCATTGCCTTCGGCTCGATGGTGCTGGTAGCGATCGTGGGCTTCACGTCGGCATATATCTTGAGAGTACGGTACATGATCACCTCGTGCTTTGCCGTAGCGACGTAGATTGACAACGTCTTCGTTCCATCGTCAGAGCTCGGATGACGCGCTCAAGAGCCACCAACCATACGAGATCTCCATCCTCCTCCTCACGGCGTACGCGTGCTACATGGCTGGCGAGCTGCTGCAGCTGAGTGGCCACGTTGCCGTGTTCTTCTGCGGCGCGTTCATCCGCCATTACCACATCCACAGCATCTCCAAGGCCAGCTCCACGACCTTCCGCCATCTGCTGCCCACGCTCGCTTTCCTCGCCGAGAACTTCATCTTCCTGTACCTGGGCATCAGTGTCTTCGCCTTCTCGGACTCGTTCGCTTGGGATTGGCGCTTTATCGTTGGCACCTTCGTCATCTGCCTGGTCACGCGTGCACTCACCACGTTCCCGCTGTGCGCGCTTGCCAGTGCGTGGCGCCTCCGCCGGATCCCCGTCAGCTACATGCTGGTCATCTGGTTGTCAGGTTTGCGCGGCGCCATCGCGTTTGCGCTGGCACTCAACGTCAAGTCCACCGACCACGCTGCAGTTATCCGCAGCGCCACGATCTTCACGGTGCTCACCACCACCATCGTACGTCCGCACAACGCACCGATGTGATGCGCTTGCCATTAATCGATGTCGTGATGTGCGACCGTAGCTCTTTACGCTGGCGACGCGACCACTGCTCAATCTGCTTGGTCTGGTCAACACCTGCCACAGGCACGCCGAGGAACGCCTTCGGTGAGAGCGCAGCGAGCGCCACATGACGCTGGTGGGCACTGACGACTATCCATCTAGGAACCAAGGCGAGGACGCACCGCTGTTGTCGTCCAGCGAGGAGGAGATCGCGTTCATTCGGGACAAATGGGAGGCGTTCGACCGCGAGCACCTGCAGCCAGTGTTCGGCGGCGCGGCATCGTCGCGCACGACCGGCACACCCGCCGCGCAGTGCTGAGCTGCCCCGCTGGAGGATGACTTTGATGGATGGCGCGCGCCTTTTCTCGAGTTCTCTATGTTTCTACCCACTGGCAGGTCGTGTTAGTTAATGCTTTGGCCACAGCAGTCCCTCGCCATCAGTCCAGAGGCTGATTCTCTGGCGCCTTGAACTTGTGCGTGCTCGTCCTCTGCTTCTCGCTCAGTTGCAGATTCTTCCGTTGTTTCACCTCACTCATCCGCCACCACTTGGACGGCGTCGCCATGCAAGCCATCTTCACGCTCTCGCTCGTGCTCAACGCCATGCTGTTCGGCTCGTCCGACGTCGATGCCCACGCAGCTGTGCCGTCCGAGATGGCCACCGACAAGACCAGCGACCTGCAGAAGGCGCCAACGGCAGCGGCTTCTGCAGAGTTCGCGACGTCGCTGTCCGACAATCACGGACTTGGTTCATCCACGCTCGCGAAGAAGCACGCCTCAGCGTAATGTGCCCCTTTGCGGAGTTGCTCACTGCGGTGAACGACGAGGTCGGTTAATGCACATTGGCGATCGAACATCAGCGCAGCCACACACAGCCGCTCGCCATGCGGAACGACCAGCATGACCTGCGGCGCGGTCATTCACCACCCAAATATTTATGTGAAAATATATCTCGTTCATTATTCCTGACACAAAACATTTAATATTCAAGTCGGTACTGTACCAAACGACACCAAAACAACAACAACAAATCGAATTCGACAATACAGTACATGGTACAGTCTCTCCCCAATTTAGTGCCATGACAGAACAACACCCTTTCCAAGGCCATGCACTTTGATGGGAAAAGCGGGATCACGGAACATTTCTAATGCACTAAACTACGTGAATTCAGCTCAAGCGCAAACGAAGATCTACGGGCACATTCAGCGACGGAACGATCTTTGACTGTCGCTAACAATTCTGGATGGTCTCGTCGGAGACGTCTTTCCAGGCTTTCGCGCACGTTTTCATCGCCATGCAGATGCCGATGGACTCGTACGGGTTCCTGTTCTTGAACTACTGGTATTCCTCTCTCGACCCCACGGCGAAGAAAAAATTCTTGACCGTCTTGATGATGCCTTGGTCCAACGGCTTAATGATGGCTGCGGTATTGGGAGGAAGCTTTTTGATGCGAACGTTGGAAGCTCCACAGAGTCGTGATTGTGACTAGAAGCATTGTATACGAGCAGTTTACACATGTCAGCATCCACAGCTTTCAAACACTCGCAATAGATACAGGTGTTCATCCATGCTTTGCCTGAGCTGGTGTTCGTGATACCAGTCTCGACCTGCACATGTGTACATCAGAGGCGGCCGAGTTTGGGGTGGCGTGCGTAATAGTGGGGTTTGGATGCAAGCTCATGTAGTTGCCATGACTTTGGCAAAAACGGTACTGTTGCACATTTGGCGTCGCTTGCAGTGCGTCTGCGGTGACCCCAATAACTTTGCCTTGCTCTTGGGTATGCCATTCACGCACGGAACGGAAAAATGGCGTTGATTTTCGAATGTAAGTGTTGCTCACTGCTCAATGTGCCCATTTGACCCGTTTACGCTGTCGTATTGCAACAGCTCAGAGAACTGCACAAGATGACAAGAACCTTTGGAATGGGGAAAAGGAGGTCCTTGTAGGGACGTCTCCGGGGACTCGATCACTAGATTGGGGATGATCCCAGGCCAGATTCCGTCGAGAGGCAGAGGTTTAGCAGTGGTTATGGACAAGAACCACGCTAAGGAAGCGAATACAAATATCCAGTAACAATACACGCGGAAACTTGCACCGGATAAGCAAGTTCCACGGGAAATGGGTTCTAGCTACGCGTCAAAACGCGTACAACAGCTAGAAAGGCACGCTTTACACTCGCAGACACGTGCAAATAGGAAGCAGTGTGTGGGGGCACACAACCACACACTGGCACTGACATACAGGGGCAACAACTGTATATCACTCAATGCAGCACTCACTCACTCTTTGGCTCTCTACCCTATCGAGCTTTGTTGATCGCAGCAACGGGAACTGCTTGGATCAACCTCGGCTCATAGGCTCGGAGGGACCTGCTCTCTTCAAGGCAAAAGACGCACTAATATTATGAATTTATTCATGCTTCCTAAGACTTTGTCCAAAATCACCGGAAACGCCTGCTCCGGCTCCCATGACTGTGGTTCGACTCAATCCGGCCTCGGAACCATGTTTTCCGAGGTCGAAAACCCCGAATCTCTGGTCTTCGCAACGGCCAAAACCACCGAAAGCACCCTTTGGGCGGACCTGATTTGGATCCGACCCAAAACAAGAAAACCAAGATACCCTAACTAAGGAACCTACCCAAAACTACACTTTTACGCTGTTTGAACTGGTTCCCGATGATTCCGAGGCTTGGGACCACCGCAGATCGATTCCGCATGGTCTAGAACCCCGGAGCAGATGTCGGAACCATCGCCATATCTTGAGCGCAACTTGACTTGTGGGATCTTGGGTCATCCTGGCCATCGACTTGGGTGACTGGTTCTGGATGGTTCTGAGTGGTTCCAGGTGGTTCTGACACTCGGAACCAACTGGAACGGGTCTGGCATGGCCCAGAACCACCCTTGGAATCACATCAGCATGGTTGCCCACTTGACCAATCCTCGACTTGTCAGCGTCAGTCCAACATCCAATCATGATCAACCACTTGGTTCTGACTGGTTCCCGATCGTCTTGGGCCAATCAGGCACTCAGAACCGCATCGGCATCGTCCAAAACCCCTTGGAACAACCCGCACGTGTTTCTCCTTGACATCACCCCACTTGCCAGTTTTAGCTGTAGTACCAACAGGTTTGGCCTTGAGCTCGTAGGTGTTGTAGCAGGATACGGTTCCGAATGGTTCCAGCACTTTATCCTTGGTTCTTCACTTGAACTGTGTCCGAACAAACTTTAGAATCATGCGAGAACCTCCTGGAACTAACCGGAACCGTCTGAAACCTTCATGAACAAATTCACCCACGGTCGTAGGCGCCAAATCGATCAAGAACCAAACTTGCCAAATTGAGGTTCTATGACCTCAGGCACCTTGAAACATCCTTAGGCAGTATCACACAGGGTCAGGATCACCTTGAACCACTCGAAATCAATCCGGAACCATCTCGACCTGTTCCACACCGTGGTCGTAAACTGAACCCAAAAACGTTGAGTTGACATCAACATTTTGACTTGCTGTAGGTGATTTCATCAACGCCACAAGCTGGAACTGACTTGTGTGGTCCTCTAACGGACTTCATAAAGCTCGGTGCTTACCAGAACCACACCGGAACCATCGGGAACCTCATCCAACCATTCCACTGGCGTCACTCGGGAGCTCCCACAATCACTTTGCCACAAGCTCTCTTTCTTGGCGATGACCTTCAGCGTTTGTGCGATCGTGAGACTGACACACATTGCATTCGAGATAAGCACTTTCCTCCAGGTTGCTGGGGACATTGGTATTGGCGTGGGTTGACACGTTGGCTTGGTGATGCTTGGGCACGATGTAGGTTTTCAAATGACGGAGGAGACGCCGTTAGCGCATGCCGGTATTTCTGCCACCGGTTCAGTTTTGCTCTATGCGCGGCGGAGACAGCCGCAATACATGTTCCTCCGTCACTTTCAATTTTGCCTCCTTGCACCCACAACACGCCCCACAATCGCTGATACAACCACAACCGCCTGCATCTGTTGCGACAGATGCCAACATTTCAGGATTTAGCTGCTGAACACATGTGTTCAGCTGTTACCAATATTTGAGGATTGGGGGGAGTGGGGGGGGGGGGGGGGGGACCATGGTGACACTAAATCGGGGGGGGGGGGGGGGGGGGGGGGGGGGGGGGGGTGACCATGGTGACACTAAATCGGTGAGCGTCTGTATTAGGTTGCCCGCGGTCGCTCCCTCAAACGCAACCCATATTAACTAGGGGCCATATTAACTGTGTGTCCTTACGCAACTACCCACTATTATATTTGTGTCTACCCTTCTGCCGACGCTGCTGACAACAGCTACGTGTGTAAGTCGCCATAGCGCCTACCATACCGCCTAGCCTACTGTTATGCGTTTGTATGTGCCGTTCCTACTGTCTACCGTACTGCCAGCTTAACTGTAGTGTGGCTGCCTTGCCCATTGTAATGTGTGTGCTTGTGCGGCCCGGACTTGAGTGCCGGCGCAGCTCTCTTCTGTGTTGCCCAGCATTGGTTGTTGACTCAGCTGTCTCTGGGTTCTGCCCAGCCGTCCGTGCTGGCACAGAGTCGTCGTTACTTCCCTTTCCGACGCTTGGTGGTCGTAAACCCGTTTATTGACTTGAATAAAAATTAGAAAGTGAGCAGTCTATTTCCCACATCTATCCTGCTACTACCCTGCCCTACGCAATGTCCCCTGCTGGGCACTTCCTTGTCGGCCTTGAGGCCACCGTCGATCGCCCCAGATTCCCAATCAAAGGACCATCCTCCGTCACATAACATCGGTGATGCCTGAGGTTCACTTTCACCAATATACACTGGTGACGACATGTTGCCGGCGATGCTGCTTCAACACTCGCCCTCGAAGCTGCGTCACCACACATACAGCACGTTATGGGTTTCAACACTCCGCTCTGAGTGCGCAGTTCCTCGAATTGTGGTCGATTCAACGCCTTGGTCAGGATGTTCGCGCGCATCAGATTGGCTCCACCTTCGTCTTCACGACTTCGTCCTTCATGTAGTGGTAGCGCAGCGTGATGTGTGTCGTGCTCGCCAACACCATGTCATTCTCAATTGACTTCAACGCGCTTTGGTTGTCGATCATCAGGCTTGGTGTCACTTTCACGCCCAGCACTTCTTACAGTGGTCGACCGCTCCATCCACATTCCGACAGACCGTGTGCTCCGGCAATAAACTCCGATTTTATCGTGCTAATTGCGACGACATATTGTTTTTTTTTGCTTGCGCATGCGACTGCCTGGTCGTTTATGCTCCAAATGACCCCACTTGTCGACTTCCGGTCGGCGTGATCGCCGGCCTAGTCGGCGTCAGCCCAAACAGCGACGCTCAACTTGCTTTACCTCGTGTAGGTGTTAGCGCTCGTGGAAACACAAACCGCGGCTGCGTGTCCCCTTTCGATACCTGAATACCCGCTTCACCAGTTCCCTGTGACATTGGCGCGGGCGCTCAGTGTTGCGACGCAACGTTGACTGCGAACCGTGTAGTACAAGGGCGCGGACTGTACGGGGGACTAGGGGTACTCTAGCACCCCTCTTATGCACTGGTTGGGCGGACGATGTTACATAGTCAAAACAGTCCATCCGCTAGCGTACGCGCGCAGGAAGATCGCGCGTGTTCCATCTTGATGTTGTACCTATCCTATATAGCCATATCATGATTGGACTCATCTACGAAATCACAAACAAGGACAGGTCAATTGTGTATGTAGGATCGACTCTGCAAACGATAGAACGCAGATGGAACCACCACAAGAGCAATTTCAAAAGGTGGTGTGAAGGGAAGGATACTGCTTGCTCGATCTATCACCATTTCAAAGAACTTGGCATTGATCATTTTCAGATTAGTGTCATCAAGGAATATGAAGTTAAATCCGCGGATGAACTGCGTCAGTATGAACACCTTGTCATTGGTAAGAGGAATTGCGTGAATACCCAACGATTGTCCACTGATGAGCGATATCTCGCACGCCGCGATAAGCTCAACAAGAAGATAGATTGCCCATGTGGCGGCCGATACGCCGTCAAGAATAAATGCCTGCACGCGAGAACAAATATTCACAAGACCTGGTTGAGCGCGCAGTGATGCGTGTTCTGATAACCTCTTCAAAACGATCAAGTCATAAGTACGAGGAAATCTCGTCTTATCATCCTAAGAACACTGCGAATCTACCAGCTGCAGGATATCCTGCAGCGTGAAATTATAACCTCTCAATATTGATATTGTGTCAAATAAATATCTGGTATGAGAACGACACAATAAATAAATTCAGAAAATAGCACGCTGCTGGACGTCCAGCAAGTTGTAAATAACTGAGCTGCGAGATATCTCGCAGCTGGTAAATAACTGAGCTGCTGGATATCCAGCATCTCGGAAATTAGCGACAACGACAACAGCGACTAGATCAGTTGTGGATACTAATACATGCAACAAAACGCATGCGTCCACAGCCCAGCGTCCAGCGATCTGAGCACTCGATTATATTTTTTCACTTTTTGCCGGGTAGGGGACCCTTACCTCTTTTTTATTTTTTTCTAGTTGATCCAATATAATCGATGGGCTATTGGGCGAATAACATATAATAGTATCTACAACTGATATCGTCGTCGCTGGTGCTTAGGTCGCTGGGCACTCAACGTGGACCAATGCCCAGAATAGTGGACGCAAAAAAATGTAATGTGTAGAATTCTGGAGTGCTCCAGACTACAACAGGTTAGTCAAACAGATCATCTCGCTTTATATACACAGTAATCTTATGTTGAAGTCCATTTACTGATAAATCGTATCCTCTCTTTCGAATTCGATTGATTTGCTTTTTGTGATTTGGTCCAAGTACCTTACTCAGTGTTTTGGAGAATCGA
>NSDO01000215.1:8282-24346 GCA_002286825.1 Lagenidium giganteum | reverse complement strand
CCTCGGTCATCCACTTTGTGAAGAGATGCAGCATATCATCAATTGATACAAAGCTTTCATTGTTAGGAGTAGTGTCTAACTGCGACTGAGTGAAGCTGTTACTGTGCGTTCCATTGGTAACACACTCGACCAACCACTTGATTGGTTTCTCAATTGCAAATTCTGCATCTCCGACTTCGCTCTAGTCATTGGAGCATCGTTCTGTGGATGGAAGCCATTCAGATCGATACTCATTAGATAGTGATATAGATGAATGCCTCCATCCGCATTGTCAAACTCATTTAGGATGTTGTCAAAGTAAGCTTTGTCTCCAATGCGATCGTTTCTCAATATCAAGTAGACAAAGCGACGCATGCGATTGGATGCCTTGACACTATACGAGTTGTTGGATGCAATGAAGATGTTGTTGCAGTCTTTGACTTTGTAGGCATCAATTCCCTTCCGTTCGATCTCGCACGTTGGTTCAGTGATACAGTCTTTCAGTTCTTCTTGATCCTCATGTGAAGACTTGTTCACATTTGCTGCTTCATTCAAAACAGTCAAGATCTTGCGTTCACGTGCACTATTGAATCGACCAGTGAGTAGTTTGATCTTTGGTGTCTCCAAGCAGTACTGCTTCCCAATTACATGATTCGTCAATACTTCAAATACAATGTTCTTCCCGCATCCTTCTTCTCCTTCTAGAACAACGCAAGCGCCTGTCTTCTGATAAGGTCGTTGCACATGCCAAGCAAAGCGTTTCATAATGTACTCCAGCATGTTGTCTTCTCCATCTCCCCAGATCTGTTTGATATGCGATGTAAAGCTTTCAAACTTAGATTTGTCAACAATGAAGTCAGGATCGTACTTGTGAACGAATCCGTTGAACTTGTTGAACACTTGATTTGAATTCCTATCAAATGTATTGAGTTTGATATCGCATGCTCCTGTCTTAGCATTGTATGGAACAAAGTCTACTCTTCCAAATGTAATATCATCGCGATAGTGTGCAACCACTTCCATCAATACTACTTTGATAGCATCCTCGCGATTCTGATCATTTTCTACTTCATCCTCTAGAGTAATGTAGAACACCATATCGAACTGCTTGATGTCTTTGACAACCTCGTAGTCAATTTCCCCGAATGCATCTTTGTTCTTGGTCAAGTAGTATCCATTGCCTCCTTGTAGGATGTAAGCAATGTTGTCTTTGACAAACTGGTAGAGTCGTTTCATTGTGATTACCTTTTTCTTGAGATTGATTACATCAAGATACGACTCAGACACTTTGCAATCAAAGATCGGAGGAAGCTCTCCTTTCTTGTAGTGAGTTTGAAACGTAGGGAACTCCATTGGAGGAGACTCATCCTTTTTCTTTTTCTTATCCTTCTGCTTGGGTTCCATTGGTTCATACTTTGCTTTCCATTCTTTCAATCCATTTGGATCTGTTCCGCCTACAATGGATTTGAGTTGGGACTCTGTAAGCTTGGGATGGTAGTTATTTGCTTGGAAATCATTGAACACCTTCAACGCAATGGACTTATTGAATTTGCTCGTCATTGTCTTGAGAATACACAAGTAGGTCTTTCGCATGAGTCCAAGCGGCACGTGTTGCTTTCGATACAGCATACAAGCGAGATTCCAAAGATTGTCAGTATCACAGAACCATGATCGTTTGAGCATGCAACACAGTTTGTATAAGCGTTGATCGTAAAGTTCCTGTGATATGCAGTACTTCACTATGTCAAGTTTGGGAAATAGATCAAACACCTTGTTCTTGTCATCTTCAGAATGAAAGTAGAAGTAACGTCTTCCTTTGACCTTGTCATTGATAATGTTATTGATCTGAATCTTGTATAGATATCCTTCGGCTTCCTCGAAAGGACACTCTTCAGATACACAACTAAAGTTAATATTCCTTCCAGCTTCACACCAGCAATCCATGTATTCAGAGAACCTTAGAATGTTCTCAGATTCAATGATATTAAAATCATATCTCTCTGTGATGGAATTATTTAATTCTTTTGATTTTGAAGTATCCTCCTCTTTATATACAGTGTTATCCGCAGCAAGCGGTACGACATTCGTTTCGTCCATAATAGGATCTTTGCTCATTTCTAAACTCGAAGACTCGACAGGCTTGACTTCCGATTCCACTGATGTATCGAGACGGGTATCCCCGTCGACTCGACCAACTTGGTTGGTCTCAAGTTGTGGCGGCATGACTATATTACAGTCATTATAATTTTCTGTGATATTTGAATGAGCATGCTTACTACAACGATCCTTACCTGGTGAAAGCTTACACTGCTTCCCGGTACTACTGGCGATGAAATTACACATAATATCTATCTATACAAATGGTTATATATATTCTCAATTATCTATCAGAATTAAGTGAAAGGTCTGAGTGCAAAAAAAATATGAATGATTAATAGAGCCCATAGGGCTCATGGCATCTTCGATGCCTATTCTATGAAGACAGGATAATCGGCGTGGTCGAATAGAGGTCTTCGACCTCATGGCATTTACAATGCCTATTCAGTCGAAGTCAATTCCGATTCTTCCTTTTTTTATTCCTAATGTATTTGTGCTTGTTCATTTGCCAATATAGAGCTTTGTACATTTTGATTGCCTCGCGATTCTTCTCGCAATACCGTTTCTGAGCTCTCTTTTGTGCTTCTGTCTTTGGCATTAGGAACTTGTCTGTCTGTATATTAGTTAGATACATATATCATGATAGGCATTAAAAAAAGATCTGCTGCAAGACGTCTTGCAACAGCTATATTTGACCTGCTCACGGATATTTGTGAGCAGCTATATTTGACAACCTGCTGGACATCCAGTAGGTTGCTATATTTGACCAGCTGTTGCCAGATAATCTTTTAATTTCTGTTCGTATTCCAACTTCAATCGATCTAGCTCCTTGCTCTTCTCTTCCAAGATCTTGTTTTTCTCGTGAATGATACGATTCAATTCATCGATCTTTTCTTGACGAACTTGCAATTGATAAGACACCGAAGGTGTCAGGAGGTCTCTGACCTCTCTTCCAGCAGCACCAGTCATATCTATCTGTTTCTATATACTACTGATCCATCTCTCTAAATAGAAAACTTCTGATTTGACCTGCTCACGGATATCCGTGAGCGTGCTATTTGACCTGCTCAGAGACGTCTCGTAGCAGCTATATTTGACCAGCTGCCGGAAGAGAGGTCGTAGACCTCCTGACATCTTCGATGTCTAATCCGGCACTAGCTATATTTGACAACCTGCAAGACGTCTTGCAGGTTACTATTTTGCGCCAAAAGTGTCTTTAATTTCATGATATTTAAGTAAATTGGATACTTTGTTGTTTGAGATCATTTCTCGTTGTAGCCATTTGACATAGTCGATCGGAATGTCTTTGATCTTCTTGTCGCGGTGTGTTCTTCCAAATCCAAATTGGTACTGTGCTAAGCGTTCCATTGTCATAAAATCTTTTTTGTGATCATTACAGACTGTATACTTAATGTTTTTGTGTCTGTTAGAACAGTCTTTAACTGAGCAGATCTGCTTCCGTGATTCCTCTAAGGTCATTCCCTTATAGCAACAGACGCCAATGGTAAGAATGTATTTGTTACTTTGGTGCTTAATCAAACAATTCCTTTCAATCAATTGCCCACATACACAATTCTTACTATATGGAGGCAAATCCTCTGGTAGAACAATCCTCTCTCGAATATTCTTTTTCAATCTTCCATTTTCCTTATACACATGCGTTTCCTTGCATTTAGAACGTTCTCCAAGCAAAATGTAATTGTTGAGATCTGCATCAAGGTTACGATGCTCTAGACCTCTTTTCAATTGCTCCAATTTCGCGGGTGTAACATCAAAGAAGTCCATATCTATCTTTTCTTGTATCTCTCTGTATCTATCTATCAGAATCAAAAAATAATAATGCGCACGGAATTCCGTGCAGATGCTAATTTCTGATGTGGCCGGAATTCCGGCCAGATGCTAATTTCTGATGTGGCGGGAATTCCCGCTAGATGCTATTCTTCACTTAGTTTATTTTAAAACTACCCCCAGCCATTTTGCGTTTGCGACGAGGAGCTACCATACCAAGACCACTAACAGCTCGGAGACCTTCTCTAGCAGGAATAGCTTCTGGTCCAGCGATTGCCGTACCAATATCAAGAATGCCAGATGTAATTGGTTTCCAATTGTCTTTGAGGAATCCGCCAACAGCACTTACTCCTGATTTGATTCCATTCCAGATAGAAGACCAGAATCCAGAACCAGCTAATCCAGATTGATGGGTACGTAGCACTTCTCCGTGAGGCATGTGTAGAGTGACTCCTTTGCCTGCGTTGTGCGCTTTGACTAACTTTTTGTAATTCTCTGGAGAGAAGTAATGTTCTGGGCCTGCATTCAATTGAGTAGCACTCAAGCGAACTGGTTTACCATGAATCACTTTCAAAGCCTGTGCATGACTGAGATTAACTTTGAATTGTTTGTACATTCTAAAACTACTTATATGGATTACTATATATGGAACTCCAAACTTAGTAATGTCGAAAAATAAAACAAATGCGGAGCAAAGTCTAACTCAAATAAAACAATTAATATCAGCAAATATCCAAATGGGTAGCGAGCATGACAACTTGTCTGAATCGACGATCAAGGTTTACGTTCGCCGGATTGTCAAGCTCTACCAGGCGGGTGCAAAGGCTCATCAATGGGATTTCAATGAATTCTTGAATAATGTTCGCTATCCTACTAAGTATGACGATGCAGAGTTCCAAAAGACATTCAAAGTACAAAACGCTACTATCATCGCATTGTTGAGAAGTATGTACACAAGCAAGGGAGATCACACTCTTGAAATAGAAATATTTGAGAAGTGAATATAGATATTAGACAACTAATATACTGATAGACTTGAAATACATTACTAAGAGTAATGTCTGAAAGCAAACCTAAATCACGAGCTAAACGAGGTCCATACTTTATGAAGTTTCATGGATTACAAGCATGTTTGAAGACTCCGCACGCGCCTCGCAATATAAGGTCTATGCTAGTCTCTCATGCGTTTGTTGATCTCTGGAGAATGATTGAAGAAGATAAGAGTTTTGATAAGGCCTTGTTTGACCTTCTCGACGAGCAAGAGCGCGACTTCATGCGATATTGTCTCAATAAATGCAAAATTGAATCTAGAGGCTTTGACAGTGCTTACAATCAACAATTGGATACTCTTGTGAATCGATTGAAAATGCTTGAAGGCGCCAAGAAGATCGGAGATGACAATCCATCCATTCCTTTGGAAATGAAAAAAATCTTGGACAAGCTTTACGAGAAAGGAGTCTTCTCAACAAATTACTATAATCAATTCAAACAAGCCATGAGGCTTTCTTGACAAGTCAGTTGCAGGCGCAAGCCGGCGTCTGATAACCCCAAGCTTGCTTGATTACTTTGATTACTTTGTCTCCCGTTTGAAGTTCAGTAGCTTTGAAGTGTCAATGTACTTCACTTTCTTTTTTTGTTGTTGCTCCTTCGCGAGTTGACTAATCGTGATTTGGTTGATCTTATTAGTTAAGGATTCAATATTGGTAGATCCATAGTCTCGCTTGGCTGGAGTAACTGGCTTTGAGTGATCTACTCCATCTCCAGCACCATCGATTTCCATTGGCGTTGGCATTAGCTTCTTTCGAATTCTTTTTCGTCGATGCATATTTGAAGATCTTTTCTTTGATATTATATAAGTTATCAGAGATAATCCAATGAGTTTCCCAGTTTTACTCAACATCAACAATCAAGTTGCTCAGCATCAATATCGATATCGATTCAGTCAACCAATTGACTTCAGTCAATATGAAGTAGCTCTAGGTTCGATCTCTATGTTCTACAGTTGGAAAGCGATCACTGCTCAGCGTCAGAACAATACCTTCAATGTGATTTGGCCAACCGCTTCTACTACAACCACATAATGTATCACGCTTCCCGATGGAACTTATACTGCGGATGATCTCAATGCCTATCTTCAGTACTGGTCTATTCAAAACAATCTTTATTTGATCAACAACTCTACTGGAGCTTGCTATTACTTTATCTCTTGCGCTGAGAACCCATCTAGCTATGCTATTCAATTCAATTTACTACCAGTAAAGAACTTGACTGGCTACACTGCTGCTTCAGGCTTCCCTACAATGCCAGTGTCTTCATACACTCCACGACTTCAAATCAGTAACAGTGGCTTTGGATCCATTGTTGGATTCAGTGCAGGACCATATCCAGCTGCTCAACAAACAAGTGTTTACGCCGTCAGTAGTAACTTGGTTCAAATGTTAGATCCAGTTGCTGCTATCATTGTAGGACTAAGCAATCTTTACAATCCAATTGCGAGTAATAATCAAGTCTTGCATACCTTTACATCAGCAGGTGTTCAATACGGAAGTCTGATCACAACAAGTCAAGGCCAAGGACTTGCCTATACTCCAATGCAAGGAACAAACTCAGAGATTACTATTAGCTTTTACACTCAAGACATGCTTCCTCTTGCTATCGTCGATCCAAACGTTTGTATTCGACTATTGATCCGTCCTAAAAAGACTCTAGAATAGAGGTCGATGGGCTCTATTAGGTTTTGCCAGACGTCTGGTAAAATTCAAAAAAGAGGCAAATTAAAAAGTGCGTGCGTCACGCACTTTCTAAAACGCTTACATATCACAGACAAACTTGATTACATTGTGACAGATCTTTCGGTGAATGATATCCATCATCATAGTGCTCATGTGTTCATTAGTAACTCGGTTGTATAGATCAATGAATGACTTCACATCCATGTCAGAAGGGAAGTCTCTACAGATGATACCAAGATCTCTTTCTGTTAGATTCCTACCAAGGATTACATACTGAGAATTGATTCGGATTGTCTTTGGAATGCCAAAGTAGCTTTGGGAGATGTAGACCATCGACCAGCCTTGCTTTCTACCTCTGATGAAGTATTGAGATATCTGTGCTTGCGTTTTTTTCGGTTCGAGCACCAAGTCATCAAACACAATGAGTTTGCTTTTCTCATTATCATATTCATTCATTGCAGGAACCATACCCTCTTTAATTACTTCCACATTGTTAAGAGTGGCTTTCAAATGATCATAAAGGGTTTCATTCGTCTTAGTGCATACTACGATCTTTGTAAAGCAATGATGTATAGGACAGTGTTAGACTTGCCGCTACCCGACGGGCTTGCCACACACATTCGGAAGGGCAATTCGAAGTGAGGGTTCTTAGGGAACCTCTTCAGCTTCTTCTTGTTAATGGAATCGTAGAAATTTATCATCTTGCTTCTTTGATCGCTTATATATAGTTATCGGAGATAACACATACGCAAAAGAATGTCTTTGCCACCATCAATCATTACACCAATATTCAATTCTTCTTACTTTACCAGTGCAAATGGATACCTAACTATCTCAACAGCTGATCAAAGGTACATGCGCATCGGAAGTACTGGAGCATTTAGCTCATTAGCTGTAGTAGGCAACTTGGATTGCGGTTCTCTTACAATAGGAGGGTCTACAGTGGATCTAAGTGCTCTCTCAGGTCTTACAGCAGGAACAGTGACTGCTTCAAAACTAGTTCTAGTTGATGCCAACAAGGATATTTCTGGATTTGGCAATTTGACTTCGGATTCTGTATACACAAACGCGCTGTTCCTTGCAAGCTCTCGAGTGTTTGCATCTGCAACTGAATTGAATTACAATTACGGAGCAAGTCCTGGAACTAGCTTAGCTCTCTGCACTCTTGTAACTGATGCATCCAATAACATTGGAAATATCAATTCGTTATCAGCAACGACACTCAATGGAACTATTGGAACGGCCGCTCAGCCCAATATCACATCAACTGGCAATCTTACTGTTCCCGCTAGTCTAACAGTAACCAATAGATCCACTCCGTTGTCTTTAACCAGCACTGTTCAAAATAGCACTCTCGCTATTACGATTCAGACTACTGGCACGGGCAATATTGATATCAAAGGATCAAATGCCACACCTGCGACTGCTACACTCTTTAGCTTGTATGCAAATAGTAAGCGACAACTCTCTTTGGTCAATAATGCAGACACTGTCAATTTCCCTAATCGTAACGGTTCGACAACAGGGATTCAACTTGCTGGAACTCTAGTGACTGCAACAGCTGCGCAACTCAATTACACAACGGTTACAGCTGGAACCGCTTCTGCTAGTAAGGCACTCGTATTGGATTCATCAAGTAATATATCTGGTATCAACTCATTGAGTGCAACTACCTTAGCTGGAACGCTTAGTACTGCTGCACAAATGTTACTTCATTGGGTACTCTTACTTCTCTCACAACCACAGGATTGATAAACACTTCGTTTCTAAATAATACCACTTCTTTGGTGAATTATCAGACTTGGTCTAACTCGATTGGAACCCCAATGACGGTTTCTATGCAAATGTCGAACGTTGCGCCTAAATTTGGAACGAGTAGTGGGCATGATTTCAGATTGATGGCGGCAAATACAACGGCCATGTATATTAACGCATCGAATCAGTTTGTAGGTATATGCTCGGTCATTGCCAACTTCAAGCTCGATGTAAGTGGCGATGTTAATAGCACTGGAGTCTATCGAATCTGTGGAACAGACATATCTACTGCTATTACTTGTATCACACCAGGAATCGTATCTGCCTCAAAAGCATTGATTGCTGAAAGCAGCAGTGCTATCTCTGGTATGACAAAGCTCATCACGCAAAACTCCACAGCGAGTAACTGGTTGAACAATAGCGTTGCAAGCAGTTATGGATTAGTCGTAGCCAGCGTCGTAAATACAGATACAACCCAACTAGGAAGTTGTATTGCCTTTCAAAACAATACAGCTCTCAATGCGGTGCCCGATGCTGCTATCACTCTCAATAGAATCTCTTCTACTCAATCAGATGTGGTCATTTGTACTAGAAATAGTACAACATGCAATCAAGCAGTTAGAATCACAACTGACAAAGCCTTGTGTGTTAACACAAACTCTACTTCAAGTCAAATGACAGTCTTCGGAAGTCAATCTTTTCTTGATGGAAGTTATGAGCGCATGATTACTGCGAAAAGCGATAATGTTGATCCTATCATCTTTGATGTTCAACTCCATAGTGGTTCCGAACTGACAAGCACAAATGCAGCTATTATTGGAACATTCTCCAATAATGATCTTGGGTTCCAAACTGGGGACTCTCGAAAAATGACATTGAAGTACTCGACAGGCTATCTCGGAATTGGAACTACATCTCCATCTGCCCCTCTAAGCGTGAGTGGAACTGCATCCAATACTTTCAATGCTGGCGGAGCTCAGTATGCATTAGGAGGAACAAGATGTTATGGTACTTCACTTCTAGGCCCAGTCACTGTAAGCGTTTCAGCAACGTTTGGTGGACCTATCCAATGTTCAAGCATCTACTGCACATCCGATCGAAGGACCAAAGAAAACATTGTCAAGCTGAATGATGACTACTGTGATCGATTGTATGAGGCAGATGTCTATCAGTACAATTACAAAGGAAGTGATGACACTATTCCAAACATTGGATTCATTGCTCAAGATCTGCACAGGCTTGGTTACATCTCGCTTTTGACCCTCACTGAGAATCAAAATCTAAAAAAAGAGTCAGACGATGATATTGATTTGGTTCAAATGAATATTGACTATTCGAAAGTATCCGTAATCAATGCAACGATGATCAAAAAGCTAATGAAACGTATTGAAGCGCTAGAGGCAAAATTGAATTAAAGATATCACAGATATCAGGAATAGACACCGTCGGTGTCATGGCATCTACGATGCCGATTCTACGATTTCAAAAAAAAGAATAATATCTTTGATACCACGGTAGAGTCGCAAGAATAGAGGTCAAAGACCTCATGGCATCTGCGATGCCTATTCTGCCTACGGCCAAGCCTTGCTTGATGCCTATTAGCTTATTTTTTTAATACTCTCTTCATCCAGTTCTTCAATCGTGTCTTATATATCGACATGGTTTGTGGTGTATTCTTTCCGTTTATTCGCGGAACAGTTTCGACAAACCATCGCTGGCCTTTTCTTTGAAGAATAACAGACTTGTATAGAGACATTACTTGATGTAACAATTCGTCTCTGTCATTTGATCTAAATTGATCTACAATTCTATCAAAATGCGCTTGAAGCATTCTGTTAATGTCCTCCGTTGCTGAGCCTTGAACCTCTGCCATTTCTGGATCTTCTTGAAGCTGAACTTCACTCATTCGTCGTGATCTATTCTCTTGTGCAGGAATGTTACGTGGTCGAAGATTAGGAGATGGTTCGGCAGATGGTTTAAGATCACGTTTTCGCTTTAATAGGTCTTTTGCAATCTTAGCTGCTGTTGCTTTGATTTCATCTGCAGTAGCTTGTTCACGATTATGTGCAAAAATCTTTTCACGGAATGCTTTATGAAATTTGATGTACTTCTCAATCTTTTTTTGGTATACCTTTTCGAAATCTAAGCCTTTTGTTAATTTAGTCAATTTAATGTCCTTCATGTGATTTATAAAGTTTTCATCGTTAAGGGCTTCTTCAACGGATCTAGTAGGTGCTGAAGCTGTTGGTGACGCTGCAGTTGGAGCCGAGGCTACTTCCTCCATTAATTTATAATTGTCGTCAATTGTGGATTCAGTAGACCGCTTTGTTCCTCGACGGGGACCTACAGCTTCGTTTGACCTAACTGGCTGCTTAGGAGCACCTTTCACCAGCTTTTGTGTAATCTTATCATAACTGTAATCACGACTCTTACTCATCACTTGAGCGAAGAGATTGGCAAGAGAGGCAGCACTGGCATCATTGAGGGCTTCTTGATTAATTAGTGCTTTCAACTTCTGACCTTGAACGAAATCGCTTTTAGCCATTTTGTTGTAGTTCTGGTCATATTGCTTTTGTTTTGTTTGATTGTCCGTAAAGAACGATCCACTCATTCTAAAGATAACTTATATTCAATGATCGATAATATTTATTGTTGAACAGCAGATTTAGAAATCGTACCCATCGCAGTATCAATAGTAACAATCACCTCCTTCCAGACATGGTACTCAATACCTAGGTAGTAATTCGTGTTATTCGTACCAGATACAACAATAGACTTGCTCGCACCATCTTTACTTGGAAGACGACGACCAATATCAACAGATACAAAGCGATACAATGATTCCCAGAGTCGTTGAGATAGCAAGCCAGAGCTAGTAACAGAATCAAGACCGCCATCAACTCCAGACTTCGCCATGTCTTGAAGATACAAATCATAACCGAAGTTAACAGGGTTGTTCCAAATAGGGACGTTTCCTACCGTTACTTGCAGATTCTTTAAAGAAGTAAAAGGGGATGTGGTGGCCGGTACTGTCGATAGACAAGATCGCATTGGATAGATCGAATCAGCCGTTGTAGCACCCGCAGTAGGATTTACAATCATTGGCATCATGATGAGTTTCTTTGGATTGGCTACACCTTGATCAATAGTCACATTGAAAGTAGCATTTGAAGCTACAGTGAAACGATTGGTCGAGCGCTCGAAGTAACGGAAAGTCTTCTTTTGAATCAAAGGAGCATCAGCCGTTGGATTTGAAGAATACGTTGGAACAAGCAAGCGCGAGAAGCTTTGAGAAGGATTGATATTAGCTGGAGCTGCAAGTGGCAAACCATTTACATCAGCAGTCACTGTGATATCCAAATTGCCTGTAGAGGTAGCCAAACCAGCACTTCCCGTAACTGAGCTAGTTAGGTTATACAAGACTGGGCAGGAGTGGCCGAAGTTGATGCTCGATGAGAATGTAGTCAAACCAGAACCTGAAGGAACAATCGCTCCAGTAGTGTTCATAGCCAATCTCGTCGTCGAGCTGTTGTAGTTCAAATAGATAAAGCCCTTAGTGTTCTTCTGCATTGGACATTTCTTGAAGTAGTCGCAAATATCACTGAGTCGGATAGTGGCAATGTAGCAAGCTGCATATACAATATCACCAGCAGCAACGCTAGCACTAGCTGCAGCAGTATAGACTTGAGGTCTAGCTGCAGCTTGAACGTTAGCATCTGAACCGAGAACATCGTATCCTAGAGTACCACTAGTCTTCTTGGTTGGAGTGATAAACCATGAGCGTTCAGCAGCTCCAGGATTGGTTGTTGTGTTTGATAGACCAAATCCACCAATGCTGTTTGTTGCATTAATGAATGAACCAGTCGCCAATGCATCTAATGACTGAGCAGCACCAGTAGATGCATTACGATATTGATCAAGAACAAAATGACTCGTAGGTCCAATCTTTCGGTATTCGTCTTGAGACCATTCGCTAACAGCTTTGAACGTCGCATTTACATTTTCATAGATTTGATTCGTTTGAACCGTCGTACCATCAATAACTACAAGAACGGAATCAATCCAGTTCCAAGCAGCACCTTTTGGAATCAACTGATCCACAGCAGGAGCACCCGTACTAGAAAGAGTAACTGCGGTATTAGATGTAATTGTAAGTTTGACAGGGATTTCAATGAATGCTTCTTCCCAGTTCACAAATGCGGCTTGCGAAGAAATAGTAGAGAGATTGAATTGAATCTGACCAGCATACTGACCAGTATTCGAAGTAGAATCTTGAATATACGTCCACTTCTTATCTTTGAACAACATCTCCGATGGCACTGGCTCAATGGAGTGTTCGAATGCGGAAATATCAGCAGCGGTTGACATGGTTTATGTGGGTAAATATCTTATATTCAATGATCGATATTATATACGCGAGCGAAAATACAGTAAAAGAACGATGGTCTCAAAAAATTCTATTAATTTGAGTAGGACGAATGATGATCAGCTTTTGACGCTTGCTCACTCACTCAAAGTAGAAATCAATCAAATCGACTACAAGCAGTGTTTTGATTGCAGTGCCAACTATTGTATCCTCAACATTGGAACACCCAAACTTGGTGGTACACACTGGATCGCTGTATCAAACAAAGACAAAGCTTACTTTGATCCACTTGGGTTGCCAAGGCCTCGCGTGATTCCTTCTGATTACTCATATCGCGAAGTAGACATCCAAGATGCACGATTCGGACATTGCGGTCAATACTGCGTTCTGTGGTTGTACTACCTACAACATGGTCAGCTTGACAAGTTCTTCAAACTATTCAAGCAAACGTTCACGTAAACTAATATAAGAAATCAAAATGGATGTTCAATACGTTGATGGCACATCGCCAAAAGCAATCTACATTGACGATGCTTACTATGCGATCCCAATCATTGAATCAAAGTCACAACCAGATTACAGGATCACACTAGAGGACTACAAACGCATAAATCGGATCGTGCGACCAGCCAAAGCATATGTAATTCCAGAGATTTATTGGAAAAAAAATATTCAGTAGTATATACGCAGAATGTTCAAGGAAATTGAAAACTTCCGGTCTAATCTCTACGCACGCTTGATCCTGAACAAAGACAGCTTAGACATTGGTCAAGTGCTAGAAGAGATAGATGACAAGGTTGAATCATACGAGAGTTGCATTATGGCTTATGAAGACCTACTTGGAACTGTAAATCGTTATTGTTTGCCTGCGGACATTGATGAGACGTATCGTAAGAAAGCGGAAGAGACAATCCAGCATTGCACTGAGTGTCTAAGGAAGCTAACTGCCTTCAAAGATGAAATCAGTAACCTGTTGTAGTCTCGAATCTTTTTTTTTGCGTCCACTATTCCGGGCATTGGTCCACGTTGAGTGCCCAGCGACCTAAGCACCAGCGACGACGATATCAGTTGTAGATACTATTATATGTTATTCGCCCAATAGCCCATCGATTATATTGGATCAACTAGAAAAAAATAAAAAAGAGGTAAGGGTCCCCTACCCGGCAAAAAGTGAAAAAATATAATCGAGTGCTCAGATCGCTGGACGCTGGGCTGTGGACGCATGCGTTTTGTTGCATGTATTAGTATCCACAACTGATCTAGTCGCTGTTGTCGTTGTCGCTAATTTCCGAGATGCTGGATATCCAGCAGCTCAGTTATTTACCAGCTGCGAGATATCTCGCAGCTCAGTTATTTACAACTTGCTGGACGTCCAGCAGCGTGCTATTTTCTGAWTTTATTTATTGTGTCGTTCTCATACCAGATATTTATTTGACACAATATCAATATTGAGAGGTTATAATTTCACGCTGCAGGATATCCTGCAGCTGGTAGATTCGCAGTGTTCTTAGGATGATAAGACGAGATTTCCTCGTACTTATGACTTGATCGTTTTGAAGAGGTTATCAGAACACGCATCACTGCGCGCTCAACCAGGTCTTGTGAATATTTGTTCTCGCGTGCAGGCATTTATTCTTGACGGCGTATCGGCCGCCACATGGGCAATCTATCTTCTTGTTGAGCTTATCGCGGCGTGCGAGATATCGCTCATCAGTGGACAATCGTTGGGTATTCACGCAATTCCTCTTACCAATGACAAGGTGTTCATACTGACGCAGTTCATCCGCGGATTTAACTTCATATTCCTTGATGACACTAATCTGAAAATGATCAATGCCAAGTTCTTTGAAATGGTGATAGATCGAGCAAGCAGTATCCTTCCCTTCACACCACCTTTTGAAATTGCTCTTGTGGTGGTTCCATCTGCGTTCTATCGTTTGCAGAGTCGATCCTACATACACAATTGACCTGTCCTTGTTTGTGATTTCGTAGATGAGTCCAATCATGATATGGCTATATAGGATAGGTACAACATCAAGATGGAACACGCGCGATCTTCCTGCGCGCGTACGCTAGCGGATGGACTGTTTTGACTATGTAACATCGTCCGCCCAACCAGTGCATAAGAGGGGTGCTAGAGTACCCCTAGTCCCCCGTACAGTCCGCGCCCTTGTACGAGATGTCCGGACTTGCCCAGCGCCTACGCATCTACTGCCTATTGGCGAATTCGGGGCTGCTTGTGTCATCCTACAACGTGTTGGCGTCCATCGGCGTGGTTATTGGCTTCATGTGGCCAACGTTCAGGCTCAACAGTGCGTCATCGATCATGTTTTGTTGTGACAGCATGAAGTAGTCGTCCATTTCCTCGACAACCATGCCCAAGAATTTTGGGATGGTTTTGAGGAAACGGACGACAAGCATCTTGATTCCTCGAGATGGCGTGCCGTGTCCGGGGTACGTGGCGGCAAAGCGAACATCATCAACACACAGACCGAGTAGCACGAGGTGCTCATCGTTGCGTTTCACGTAGATGCACGGCAGCGTGTGAATCCGACTAACCGAATGAATTCATCGATGATGGTTCCAACAGCGACCCGACTGCTTCGACCCGTTCAAGGGTTTGGACAGCCTCAAAACCTTGGTCGGTTGGATGTCCAATTCCCTTGGCGCGCGCATGAAGATCAACTCGTCCAGTTCATCCTTAACGTTAGCGTTCAGGACATCACTGTGGCGGAGTTGGAGGCCGATCAGTGCAGCCAGTGCAAAGAACAGGCGGATGCTGGACATCTTGATCACTGGCGCGAATGTCTCACTAAAGTCGAAACCATACTTCTGGCAAAATCCGTGCGCTACTAGGCACCCCTTGAAACGGTCCGCATCACCGGCGCTGTCGTACTTTGCTTGAGGGGTTGCGCACGTGTTGGCGAAAGTGGGCCCCTTTTTGTTAAGCTGCGCATGGATGACATGGACGTGTGTTCCGGGTGGCGTGCATGTATGGGCGCGATTGGGACGTGGCCGCACGCGTGCGACGCATTGCATGCATACCAACGCGCGGCCTGCATGTGAGCGGTAGTAGGTGGCTATTTTGCTATTGATGCAGCTATTTTGGCATACCGCGCACACAAACACTACGCCCGCAACCCCAACGCGTGCACTAATGCCGCGGCGCACTTTGCTGTGTGGATCGTCGTGCAAGGGTCTATTGTTGAGCGGAAATGCTATATCCACGTCATCGACGCTCCAACCCGGTTCCAAGACCGTCCATCATTTTTGGACCGGCTACCACGCTATTAGAATCAACGTTGGCCGACATTATAATGTCTCCACTCTTCGAACAAGTCTCCAAG
>NSDO01000214.1:122532-138609 GCA_002286825.1 Lagenidium giganteum | reverse complement strand
TTCCGGTATCTCCTCATCTTGAACAACGTGTGACTCAGGTCGATCATACTCGGAACCACTCAAAACCAACCTGGAACCATCTCGATCTGTTCCACACTGTGATTGTAAACTGGACCCAAGGATGGAGTTGACATCAACATTTCCACTCGTTGTAAGCGATTCCATCAACGCCATAATCTGGAACTGACTTATGTAGTCCTCTCACAGACTTCTTAGAGCTCGACCCCACCAGAACCACATCGGAACTATCAGGAACCCCATCCCAGCACAGACACCTATCCCACGCAAGGACATGGTCATCGATGCCATGGCTGGGAGTACGATGTTCAGTGCAATTGATCTGAAGGACGGATTCTATCAGATCCGCATGAACGAGAGGGACATCCCTCTCACGGCGGTGAGCACCCCAAGCGGGATGCTTTGGGAGTGGCTGAAGAATGCCCCTGCGACTTTCAACCGAATCGCCACGCAGGTGATGAGACCCCTGCGTGCGTTTGCGAGCTCGTACTTTGACGACCTCTTCATCCACAGTTGCGCTGTAGGTGACAAGACCGAAGTGAGGTGCACCTGGAACACCTACGGGAGGTGTTCGTTGTGATGCGACAGCAGAAGCTGTACGCCCATTTGAAGAAGTGCATCTTCTTCGCGAAGGAAATCCCAGTTCTTGGAGATTCGTGGGTGTCAACGGTGTCCGCGTCGACCCTGAAAAGATCGACGCCATTGCTGCATGGCCGGTTCCCCGGAATGCCAAGCACCTAAGGCAGTGGTTTGGTCTGGCCAACTACCTACACACGAGGCTACGCGGGCCTCGTTCAGCCGTTGACGTCGCTCCTGCGAAGGATGCGACGTGGGAGTGGAATATCGCGCATCCAGATGCTTTCGATCAAGTGAAGAAGCGCCTTCGAGACTCCAGTGTTGGCCTTGTCGAATTTCGACTAGCCCTTCCACGTGGTGTGTGACGCGAGCGACTACGCCATTCGGTGTGCGCTCATGCAGTTCGATGACGCGCAGTAGGAGCGCGTCATCTCGTACCCGTCCCGCCAGCTCAAGCCGGCAGAACGAAATTACCCAGTGCATGACAAGGAGCTACTCGCTATGAAGGACGCTCTTGTCAGGTTCCGAGTCTACTTGCTCGGGACGTCGAAGTTCGTAATCTACACAGATCACGCGTCGCTTCGAACGGCAACGCGGAGTCCGCATCTGAGTCAGCGGATGGCAACAAAGTTGTACTCCACAAGCCCGGCAAGCGGATCATCCTCGCGGATGCTCTCTCTCGGAGACCCGACTACGATCCTCGCGAGCACGGATCGTCCGAAGACGCACAGTGTTCGTGCATCCGTTGTCTTCGTTCGGAGTCGCTCGATGAGCGACGCTCAGTTCTGTCACACACGTGTCAAGCACGTTGCGTGAGGAGATCATCGCAGCGTACCAGCACGATGCATTTGTCGTGCGCTGCTCGGCCACCTGTCCGAACCAAGCGAGACCTCACTGAAGTCTCTGTCGTCAAAGGTGAGAGCGCGTTTGCATCGCTACGCCCTCCAAGATGGCTTGCTTTGGTATCAAGTCGATGCGGCCGAACCGCCTCGGGTGGTTGTTCCAGTGGACGAAGACTTGCGCCTTCGTCATATTTGGGAACATCACGATGCCCCCACGAGTGGGCATCTGGGGCGCGAGAAGACGTTCCTCGCGCTGGCGCGCTCGTTCTACTGGCCCCACATGTATCGGTGGGTGCGGAAGTACGTCAAGACCTGCGAGGTGTGCCAGCGCACCAAGCCAGCACCCGCCATGCGAGCGCCGTTGCGCTCGCTGCCATTTCCTAGCGATTGTTGTCCGTGTCGATGGACTTCATCTTTGGCCTTCCGCCAGATGCCGCGCAACGCACCGGCATCCTGGTGTTCGTCGATCGGCTGAGCAAGATGGTGCATCTTGCTCCGGAGTCGCGTCAGGTCACGTCGGAAGATGCTGCGGGCATCTTCATGGATGTTGTATTCCGTCACCACGGAATGCCTGAAGAATTGGTCTCTGACCGTGATCCGTTGTTCACGGCCACGTTCTGGCGCTCCATCATGCGTCGCATGGGAACGCGACTGCAGATGTCGACGGCCGCCCATCCAGAGACAGACGGCCAAACTGAGCACGTCAACCGCACGCTCGAGGACGTGTGCTGCGTTCCTACGTCACGTCGTTCACAAGCTGATCGGAATTCCTGCCCATGGCGGAATTCGCGTTGAACAACGCGGTGCATGCGTCCAAAATCACCTCGACAGACGCGCGCCGGTCACGACAAGCCGACGTCGACACAAGTGGGGCATGTGACGCGCGACATGCGTCATCGAAGTGAGAAGAGTGTTGAGCGTCACTTTGTGCGTGACGCGCCTCCGCCTCTGTTTGACTACAGCGGCGATCGACGTTGGATCGTCGATCGCATTGTCGAACACGAAGGTCGCGTGACTCATCACGGCCGCAAGAAGCGCGATGTTGCGTGCTTCTATCGCGTGCACTGGCTCGGCTACCTGACCAGCGCTGACACCTGAGAGCCCCGTGCAACGCTGCCGCAGGACGTGCTCGACATGCTGCAAGCTTATGAGCGTCGCTTGGTTTCCCGAAGTGACGCTCCGTAACGGTATCACATTGGCGCGTGACACACAGCCAACGTTAGAGTCGCAGCCCTGTTGCGACTCATGACGAAGGATGGAGTGACCCGAAGGTCACGCAATGATGTCGAGTCTGCACTCGCCACAGCGATTGAAGATGACACCGCGGTGCTCAAGCTTGCGCGCGGCGTGCAAGATGCAACACTGGCAAGGTGTTGCTGATGATGAACACGCAACACCATCACAGGTGTTGCCGAAGATGAAGAACACTACGAACACAGGTGTTGTTCGTGATGACAGTGCAACACCATTGAAGGTGTTGCCGAACTTAAGAAACGCAACACCGTTGAAGGTGTTTCTGAAGACGTCAATGCGGCACCATGCCAGCGTCGCAAGCTTCGATGACGCGCACGGGGTGCGCCCTCAAGAGAGCCACCACCTGGTGACTCATGTGCGCGACAGTGCAAATCGTGAAGTGAAGACTGGGATGTAGCGGCGGCGCTGCTGCTTGTGTCGTCCAACAATACTTCCGGCTTGCACCGAGGGTCAAAGACTTCTCGCAGTGCCGAAGACAGAGTAAAGCAACCAAACCAAAGGGCCAGAATCGCGTTGCAACACCACGAGGGTGTTGCTGAAGACAAGACCAAGAGCGACGATGTGTTCGCCGCGCGTCCAGTTGCGAAGTGCAAGTCAGCTCGCGCTACTTGCACCACGACTACAATCGCCCCAGTGCGGTTGCCACCATCGAGCTGCGAGCTGAACCCATCTGCAGCTCCAAGTCGCCGTGGGATGCAGACCCCGCGGTCTCATCACGCGCCAGTCGCAGACTGACGCTTCGTCTTCGAACACATCAACCGACACGTCCGTTGCATGCGTCCTCGTCGCCGAAGACGCTTCACTTCCCCGCCGCTTCGCACTTTGGCCATTTCAGCGAATTCCCTGTTTCGCACTTTAAGGGGGATGATATAATGGGCCATTTGGTCCCATCACATGATTGGCTGAAATGCTGGGCAGTATCAGCCAATGGGGTTCTTCAGTAAGAATAGATATAAATATTACATATGTAGGACATTTAGGTTTTGGTATATTTCTTAGTAGGATATAAGAACCCAACAATACCGTAAAAACCGATAGATGTGACAGCTGCACCGGTTCGGAGAGTGCCGGAACGCGGTGAAGATTTGTAGCAGCTGGTTGCTGTTCACCATGAAACCTGATCCAGCCACGATTGTGGCGACAACATGGCTTCACATACATCGCCAGCAATGGCTGCACAACGCATGACGGCATCGCTAACCCATTTTTCAATTCGCATTTGACGTCAACCTCCCTTCGAACGACATCAACCAACCTTCGAACCTACTTCGCCATGCCCGCTAACCGCATCGACCTACGCTTCTCAAGCTCACCATCATTAACGCACACAAGGAGGCAGCCGCGCTAGGCATCTCGCGGTCAGAGTTCTGCCGGGCGCATGCCATCAATCGTTCCACGCTTTGCTCTTGGGAGAAACGCCGCCATAAGCTGGAGACTGCCACACAATCCAAGCGCCAGAGGAGCAAGCGGACGATTGGAGGAAGCGGACGCGTCAGCAAAACGGGTCCAATTGAGGACGAGTTGATTCTATGGATTAAGGACAAGCGTCGCGAAGAGACAACCGTGTCACGCGCCATGGTGGTACAGAAATGCTTGGCGCTCTCACGATACGTCTCGGGCAAGAGCACCGGCGCCCAGCTTGTTTGGTGCGACCAATTCCTTCGCCGACATCGCTGACGATTCGTCGGGTGAGCCACAGCGGCAGGAAGAATCGTGCCGAGCTGGAGGCGGCACGCGATGAGTTCGTGGAAGAGGTCTTGCGCCTCCTTCACGACAACTTTGGGACCTCGTGTGCAATTTGCCTTGCTCTAAGACACAGGCCCATACAGGGGGCTGCCCGATCTCACCAGTCGGTGGCTGTGCAGAGCGCACTTGCCGACATGGGCACATTGGCGTCGTACGTACCTCCGGGCTGTACTGGAATCGCGCAACCCCTTTACGTGGGCATCGTGGGGCCGTTAAAGCACCACCTCCGACGAACCGAACTACAAGAAGATGCAACGACCGTATCCCAGCGCCGCAGGGACACGGTAAAGCGAACGTTGAGTGCAGTGGCATCCATCACTAAAAGCACGGTCATCAACGCCTCCAAAAGGCTGGACCGTTCTATTCGTGCGGACCACAGTGTGGGGGGGGGTAGCCCCTTCGGATTCAGATGCGCAATCTGTAGTTGTCTAGAGTCGCTTTGGATACTTTTCCAGTGAAATTGAATGCTATTCAGCTTGACCCAGCGTGGTGCGTGACTAACAGCACTTCGGCATCAAAACAAGGTGGTGTCGCGTGGGTGTTGCATCATTGTGCCCATGCTATCATTCCGTGGTTTACGGTATATTAAGTTCAGGTTTTACCGTCCGCCACGCACGTCTTACGTCAGCCACTCGTGCGGACAAGGGAGCGAGGAGTTAGCCTCGCTCAAGCAACACGCTTCCTCGAGTTGCACACAGTGTAAGCTGTGGTAACGGGATTGATAGTCCCGTTACACGACAAGAGAAAGCCGAGAGACGAAAGCATGAACCCATTTAAAGGCGGTAAAGGAAGCTGAAAAAGCGAAATGGAGTGTACGATCATGGCGATGGGGGAGAATGTGCGTCCTTCTAAACGACGAACAAAGGCAAAAATCAGACTCGAAATTGTGATCGCGTAGAAGCCAAGCCATAGTGTGACTGTCTCGCAATGTGGCACCCCTTAATCTGAACTTGGGCCACACAAGCAGAGTTGTCCTCGTATATCTTGACTGGAAGTAGCTTACTGTGACGTTTACAGGGTTCAAGCATGCAGCGCCACTGCGCTCATGGCTCTCATGATGCATTAATCGCGTCATGAGAGCACGAGGATGAGATTGCGCTCGCGGAACAGTTCGAGCACGATTGTCTTGACGTTGACGACGACGCTGGAAATCTAAGTGACAGTGACTCTGACCCCTCATCGTACGACGACAGCGATGACCACATGCTTTCAGCCTTGACGCTTGAGTCGCCTCCAGTATTCATCGACAACGACTTGGTCGGCGAAATCGTGGATGGGCTGGTTTGTCACTGCTGCGAGGAGAGAGACGTGGGCGAAATGGCACAACCAGCATGCTTTGCGTCTATTCCGACGCAGGCTTTAGGCGCAATGATCACATCACTGCGGGATAATAAGATGGCAAAACAGCTCCGACGTGTGCACCTCGATTCCATTGTCCACCGCGGGCTGAATGCAACAACCTTGTTTAAGCCTGGTTCTCGGCAAGCCCTCGTTTTCCGAATTGGGAACGTCCAAGTGTGTCGCAATGTGCTCGAACGCATTATTGGCGTGAGCCATAATGTTACCGTTCACATTATGGAAGGGTCAAAGCGCCGTGGAAGTCTCATGGTGTTCTCTTCTGATAGAGGTGGTGCAAGCAAAACCGGTCTCATCCAGCAGCATATCCTCGCATACTTGACCAAATACGCTGAACTGCACGGAATGCCATCAGCCAATGCACGGGACAACTCTTAGCGCAAAATGAAGCGGAAGGTTTTGCTTCCATCTCACACAATCAAGGCTGACATACACCGGAAGATGTGCATGATGGGTACGGTGGAGCTCGAGATAACAAACAAGTACTTTGTGGAGGTGTGAAAGGCGCTCCAGATACGGACGCGCGGGAGTGACTTTTGTGTGGTGTAGTCCGACGGGATCAGGACTTCCACAAAGAATTCTGCACTTTAAGCGCTCTGAGCTGCTTACTAGCGCACACACGTGCACGGATCCCGTACTCAGAACACAGGGTTCTTTTCCAAGCGAACCGGCAATGCTACTCTGATGCACCCAATCTTTGGGGATCTTTTCGCCAAACACACCTTTCACACCTTTTCAATCCTTTACAAGCCTTTACAAACCTTTTCAAATGCAATGCACACGGGATTCCACACTATGCACGCACACCAGAACCTTTACCTTGGCCACGAACGTGGCGCACCTTCCTTTCAGGCGCGGGAGTTGAGTGAGTTGGGCCGGTCTTGAGCCAGAATCCTGAGGACTCTGCGAGGGCTGGCCAAATCCGATCCAACCCACTTGCTCGTTTTGATGTAAAACCCGAACTGAATTACCTTTAGCTTTTCCATACGTACATCCTCCTACCATCGACCTTAAAACCTCAAAACCCGGCATCTCTACCGTGAAGTACACGACCCTTTGGGATCCGTTACTCGCGGTCCCCATGGAGTCCTTCCCGACCGCAGATTCTTGCGACCGCTCGGATCCATCGCCACCGGTATCTACCGGTATACCGGTATCACAATATTTAGAAAGTACTTCGGAAGATCTCGAAGGGATCCACAAAGATCCACCGGTATCTACCGGTATCTACCGGTACCGTGAGAGATCCGCAGACTCTCTTCGGTATGGCGAGATGTGAGTTTCTGGAGGCTTCCGTCAAGTGAATAGTGCAGACTGCGTCAAGAGAACCGCTGAGCGACACGTGGCGAGTGTTTGGACGCCAGCGCTACATCACATTTGTGATTTTTGTACCTTCGTTGATCGTCAGCGTCGTCCTGATTTGCTCGACGCTTTGCGACAGCATCGCGCATTATCACATACGGAACGCGCCTTCACATACGAACAGTGCAAGACCAGCCAGCGCCAAGGCTCAGCGATGTACTTCACGTTCGATTTCGCTCAATCCATTCACTTGCCATACTTCATGAAGCAACCAGGCACCTACTACTTTAAAGATGGCTTAGCTGTACGCATATTTGGAATTGCGTGCGAAACCAAGCGCTCGCAGATGAATTAMCTTCTGCCAGAAGGCGCCTATCYTGCGGACGAACGTGGTGGTGGCAAGGGCTCCAACATTGTGATTTCTCTCCTTCATCACCGGCTTGGTGCTCAGGATACCCACCAAGTGGCTCTGCAAATGCATGCCGATTCATGTTCAGGGCAATTCAAACATCGGTATGTATTCGACTACTTGATATGGCGAGTTCAAATTGGTCTGAACCCGTTCATTCAATTGCACTTCATGGTGCCAGGGCACATAAAGTGCTACCCAGATCAAATCTTTGGTCGTATCAAGCAAACCTTTGCGCGCAACGATAATCTGTCGCTGCAAGATTTAGTTCGCACAGTCACACATATCGCCAAAGGGAATCAAGTGTGCGATTGCTCGACCCAGAACTTTGAATTCTACGATTGGAAAGCTTTTCTGGGCCAGTTCGTCAACAAATCAGGCGTTCCCGTCATCAAGTACAGGGTTGCGGGTATTGGGATTAACGCTAGAGACTCCAAAGTCGCTGTCAAGCTGAAATGGTCATCGTCGGATGCTGGGGTGTACTGGGAGGACTACTTGGCACCTGGGGTAGATCATGATAAGGTTGCATCGGATGGTAGTTTGGCGCAATTTGTCCAGTCGCCGTTGCCGATGAAGGAGGCGCGCAAAAAGTATCTGCTGGATCTTATCGACAACTACTATGATGATTCGCCACAAGGAAGGGTAAACAAAATCGAGTTTTTGGGCTAACGATAGGAGCTGAAGGCACTGCGTACGGAACTGGTTGAAGTGAGAGCAGCAGACGCCAGCGAGACAGCTGCTGACACTACCAGGAAGAAGCGACGCCGTGGAAGTGGATCAGCTTTTGCCAGGGACGACTGACCTCAATATCAAAGTGGACATAACAGACAGACATCCACCCCATAACCTTAATCTCATTCCGGGTGATAGATTTCACTGAGACCACGTGTTGTAATTCAGGATAGGTGAGGCGTCCAGAAGCGTAAATTGCACGACTAGAAAGCGCTTGCTTTCCTTACCAAAAACGGTCTCAAGCGTATTTTTTTAAACTCGCCGAATACATTTATATATATTTTGTTCGCCTTGGCCTCATCGCTATATCGGATATGCTCATTTGAGACCAAGCGAAACGAATTGACACTAAAGCGACATTTTGGGTTTTTGAAAAAAACGCGCGTTTGATTGGCATTCAAGAATTCGTACCTAAGTGCGATCCCGTTCAAATCTGCATGTGAAAAATCAAACCGCGCGAAACGAGGATGTCGTCTGATATGGACGACGAGCACGACAGCGAATACGAAATTGAGGAAGAAGAACTTGACTTGTCGTCTAACCCCAGCGACGTGGAAAGTTGTCATGCTGTTGACTCCCCGTCCGACGATGCGCTCGCTCCGGAAGCACTGCGTTCGAAGACAACGCAGCTGATCAATGACAATCCCTGTCAAGCAAAGTGTTTGACCGGCAAGGCACGAGCGATCGAGCTGTTCCTAAACTCCATTAAAGGAATGAGCAAAGATCAGCTTCGCGTCAGTTTGATTTCCGTCCTTTCTACAACTGCCCATATGGATCCCAAGCGCTGTCGCGGCAATGGCGAGCGCGAGAGGTTCCCGTTTTTCCTTCCGTTGATTGGAGAAGTATGCCGCGAAGCATTTCTGTCTTGCTTTGGTACGTCGGCACGGACAGTGGCGCGGCTACGCAAGCAGATCGACGATGGAAATTTTGGTCTCCAGGCTCACGGTGGCTCCCGTAACAAGAATGCAAGAAAAGTAGGCGCTGAGCACCTGTCCGACTGGTTTCAGGCTTTCGCGCAGGAAGTTGTCGAATGCGTTCCAGTCCGGATGCGAGCGCAGAAAACAATCAACGGTGTCCGATATCGAACAACTACTACAGAGAATCACGTCGTCCTACCGAGTTACTTTACGTGGCATCAACTTTGCGATGAGTACAGCGGTTACGTGACCAACGAGACCCCCGACGACGGCAAGGAAAAAATGCGCGTGCCTTCGGAGGCCACGCTCCGCGCGATTCTCCAGCGGCGGTGTCCCCATATCCAGATACGTAGTTCACGCGACCATGCTTGCGACACATATGCCATCTACGCCAACGCTATTCGCAGGAGCAGAGGAGACATTAGTAGTGCCGCTTTGCTGACGGAAACGATGGAGCTTATTGGTAAGCACGGTGAGTGTCTTTTAGTTCCAACTTGAACAACGTTGTCACTTTGGTGCTAATTTGAATCGCGTTGTCACTTTAGGGCCGTTTTGAATTGTGTGTGCTACGCGAATGCAGATGCGAATACAAAACCGACAGCAGCGAAGCTAGCAGTGATCACGTGGTCTTGACTATGTACTACGCCCAAAACATGTCATTACCACGTACCACGTACCCTACGTGCCGAAAGAAAATCTCTCCGATCCGTTGTATAAACGGCCAACGGAGGAGCAACTAGCAGCTTGTACCTTGACAAAGAAGTCCAGACGGAAAGCTGGAACTACTGAGGAGGAGGACGACAGCGCAGAACGTTGTCTAAAAMAGAAAAGAGAGCACGAATAATGGTCYGCGGACCGCAGTACGAAATGGCACTTATCCACMACAATYATTGACGTTTTCGAYATGTCGAATATAAGCGTCAAGYAGCTTYGTGAGYGTTATTTACCCACTRGATGAGCRWTTTTAGCGTTGTTTTACGCCTATCGMACGCARCGTAAAATCCTTAACCSCGGCGTGCCTTTTCCAAAAATATCACTTCTGGAATCTTGGGCACCAATGCAGACTTTGATTGGTCATATCTCTGCCTAGAGAGCAGGTTTTTGCTTCGTTTTGGCATGGTTTTAAAGCGCGTTCATCGCCCTATGCGTTAGGACGTATGCCGTTGAATTCGTATTTTTTTGCGAATTTATTTCGTTTCGCGTGGTCTCATTTGAAGACCATGGTGCGTGTCAAACCGTCTCGGCTGTTCTCATTGGTTAAGATCCAACGTGCTCATCTCCCATTGGCCGAAATCACGTGGGTGTCACTCAACTTGAGTGAAGCCTGGAAGCCACGATGACGGTGACGACACCAGCGCCGGCGCCGGAGATGCCCGAGGATCCGACGTTCGCCGCGGAGCCAGCAGGTGCGTGGTTAATGCCATCGAGTGCGCGCTTTGTGTGACAAGATGCTGACAACAAAGGGGGGCACACAGGCGTGCGGCTGCGGGCGTGTCAACACTGCGCGGCGACCTTGGCGCAGCTCAACTGCACCGAGTGCGGCCAAGTGTTCTGCCACAAGTGCGAAGCGCTCGTCCACGAAGAGATCGATCGACAGCAGTTCGTGCATGGCGAAGGCGCTAGCGTCGCAGAGCGCAAGCTCTACTCGCACCACGCGTTCATCAAGCCCTTTAACGGCAAGGCATCGATGGATGTGGAGCGTGTGGGTGTGGGTGGGTGCTGACGTACACGGCCTCGTTCAGTGTGCCAGGTGTGCAACCGACAGACGATAGAGTTTGTGTGCTGTCATTGCCAGCAGTACCAGTGCCGCAGCTGCTGCGAGCAGGAGCACAAGAGCCCAGAGACGACCGAGCACTTGTTTGTGGCGCTTCAAGGCAAGTTCCTGCTCAATCATCGTGATGCATGTGTGCATAGCGAACTAATAAGTCGTGGTGTGTGTGGTACTACAGGTTCGACGGTTGGAGCGCTGCGTCAGTCGGTGGTCGCAAAGGAATTCATCAACCAGGTCAAAGCAATTCGACGTCAGAGGCTTGACGCCATCGCCCAACGTCAGGGCACTGCCACGGCCAGTTCAGCCGTACCACCAGCTCCAAGTCCACCAACACACCAGACAAACGAAGGTGCAACGGAGAATGTGCACATGGAAGACGCTGAGGCGACGGTCGTGAAGCAAGAACGCGCTGCCCGGAGCCAGTCGTCCAACGCAGTCGTTGATCTGACTGAAGAAGATGACGAAGAGAGTGGACCAGCGATGGCGGCACAATCACAGCCACACGGCGGTATTAAGCAGGAAGTGGTCAACATTAAGCAGGACTTTCATGCCAGTAGCGGGGCACGGGCAGTCCCTCGTCAGAGCGAGTGGCTAAAGTCAGCAGCGACTTGGTCCGAAGGCATTGACGAGATAGATGCAGAAGACATCCTCGGCGACCAAGACCTCGTGGAAATGACCATGATCGGCCAATACAACACATTAAGCGAAGAGATCTTCAACAAGGACAACGCCATCACCAACTTGCATCGCGAGATCAAGGACGCGCTCTTGGCGATTGAGCCGGACATGTCCAACGTGGCGCGTTTGCAGCAAGAAACGAAGCAGCTACGCAACGAACAAATTAAGAAGAAGCACTCGCGCAACGCCGTCGTGGCGAGACTGCTGGTGCACATGGCAGCAGACCAAGACGAACTCAAGAAGAAGCTTATTGCGGCGAGTGCCGACAGCGTTGCGTTGCAAGATCGCAGTCACAACGCGTGCGCCAAATTCGAGGCTGACATCCGAGCACACAAGCAGCGCATCGTCGAGTTCAAGCGGCAGCAGCACACCATGCTCGCGTCCGGGCTGAAACCTGAGCAAACCCTTGCGGAAGTGGCTCGACTCGAGTCTGCCATCTCAGCAGAAAAGCAGGCTGCGCGTAGCCTGCACGAACAGCGACACAAGGAGTTCGAGCAATTGTTCCACCTGAGTCAGGCCATCAGACAGTCAGTGATTAGCATGACCGGACTGCTCTGACGAAAGTGACGTGAAGCTCCTGGCAGACTGCATTAATGCACATTTCTTCGATGTAGTATCAGGTACCCCTGTCGTTAGCAGCTGACGTGCATGTTCATGGCAATGTCTAACGATACGCGTGGGGAATTTCGTCGACACCGCTCAGGTGCAACTCGGACAGCATGGTGAACGTGAAAAATGTCGTCATCTAACATTTGTGAGCCTGAACCACCAGCACGGGGATGTCCAAACGTTTCTGAATGAGCGGTGCAGGAAGCAGACAGTAAAGCAGCGAGTATTTGAGCATACTAACGTTGATGACGTACGCATTCGTGACGCGTATAAGGTTTCTGTTTGGTGGCAAACTAGCGTCCACTCTTGCGACACCACAGTGAACCACAACCAGCTTTCTCCGGTGTCTGTTGTTGCTGATCTTTACGCACCCGATGATCACTCCCACGGTAGCAATGCCGGTAATTGCGGTCAAAGATGGATACTCTACACAGACCGTGGGCGTCGGCAACGCGCACTTCGCCAAAGTCACTGCATCGTGTTGTCGAGAAAACACAATGCCACAGACATGACCATGGCGTTCACGATGGTCACACCCGTCACCACGTTCGGAGGCGTCGCCAGGTTGGGCAGAAAGATAAACTGCATTGTCGCACCGCTCATGATCCTCACAGCGCTGGCCATCATGAGCGCGCCGTGATGGAGTCCCCACGAACGATGGAGCGCGTGTTCCAGAGAACGAGAGCGTTCGTTGCATGTCTCCGGAGAATACGAGAGTATTCACTGCATGCTTCAGAGAAGAAGAGCGTTTGCGCACGAAGGACTATGTGACTGAGGTATCGGAGAACTACTGCAAGTCGGCATGTGGATACCATAAGACCTCAATTCACTTCAGATCTTCTACGCAAGGCGCAGGTGCGTGCGTAGAAACCAAGCAAGTGATGTCGAGGACCGACACCATCGACACGGGTTTCGCCACGTGCAGGTCTGGTGCCGCCGTCACCAGGAAGAACCACGCCACAAACGCCAAGTTGGTCAGAAACAGCTTTACCAAGTACATGATGTACGCCTAGACCGTCGCCGCAAAGCTGCACATTCAGTAGATCACGCACGTACGACGACGTGCGGTAAAGGCATGTAAAACAACTCACCCGCTGCCAAGAACGTTGCGATCTGCGATGCCTGGCCCAGTGCCAGGAACAGCGCCGTCGCGAGATCACACCCATCACCACCTGCGCCTTGGTGGGATCGAACTGGAAGAACGTGCTGGCGTACAGCAGACCCATGACCACCACCATTATGGTGCGGCCCTTCAGGAACGCCGTGTTGTGCATCGTCACCTTGGTCTGGCGCACCATTAGCGTCTTCGTCAACTCCACGAACGACTGCCTGAACTCAGGTACGCTCTGCATGTGCAGCTCCGTGTCTGCCAGCAGCAACGGATTGTGTGGACCGTGCAAGTCCGCCAGCATGGCAAGGAGGATAGACGATCGAGCAAACACGTTAGCAAACTCGCTCGCCGCTGGGGGTGTGGCTGACTCCATGCGTTCGCCACTTGGTACTGCTGCTGGTCCAGCAAGAAGTCGGCCACGTCGCGTCGTGGCGGACACACAAAGCCCAAGTCGCGGAAGTATCCGAAGGCGTTCTGGCGTACTCATGCAGCCTTCGTTCAGAAGAGGCCCGTCGAGATCTCGTCCATCAACGTCACAAAGTTCATGCCGAACTCCATCTCGCCCGTCATCACGCGCTTGCGATCGCTGCTAGACACACCGCGCGTCATGGCGTCGCTCACGATCGTGTCCTGGCAAATGTCCAGACCCAGTTGCTGGATCAGCACTTCCGGCATGTGCTTGTACACCACACGCGCTGCTTCGAGCGCGGCCTTGTTCTCATCCGTCGTGCCCTTGGTCAGCATTTGCTCGGGTCGGGCTGACAGCTCACCACAACAACACGCGTGTGCGAACTGCCGACAGCATCGGGAAGTGCTTGTCGCGCTGGTTCACGTACTGCGGCAGGCGGCGACGCAGTTCCTCCTACGTGCAGTTGTATGTGGCAAAGTGATTGTGGAAGCTCCAGAGTGACATCACATGACATGGTTGGATGGGGTTCCTGATCGTTCCGATGTGATTCTGGTGGGGGTCGAGCTCTATGAAGTCTATGAGAGGACTACACAAGTCAGTTCCAGCTTATGGCGTTGATGGAATCCCTTACAGCGAGTGGAAATGTTGATGGCAACTCAATCCTTGGGTCCAGTTTACAATCACAGCGTGGAACAGATCGAGATGGTTCCAGGTTGGTTTTGAGTGGTTCCGAGTATGATCGACCTGAGTCACACGTTGTTCAAGATGAGGAGATACCGGAACCAGCTGTACTAATGTGTTCTAGACCTGTACCGCGAGATCCAACGGGTCACAGTGGAGAGCATGTTCAAACCATGTGGCAAAGTACCAATGTGACCCACGAACACACCAAGGTAGTTTCGAGGTGGTTCTGTGATGTTCTCCCGTGGATCAAACAAAGTTGAAGGTGGAGAAGCATCCAGATTACGGTCAACAAGTCTTCTGAAGCCAATGCGAGTCGGGAAGTCTTAGTCAACTCGATTCATGTGGTCCAGTTAACAGCCCGAATGTTGAACGGCACGAAGTGGTTCCGGAAGTAGTTCCACGCGGTTCAAGGTGATCCTGACCCTGTGTGATACTGCCTAAGGATGGTTCAAGGTGCCTGAAGTCACAGAACCTCAATTTGGCAAGTTTGGTTCTTGGTCGATTTGGCGCCTACGACCGTGAGATGGTGAAGTTGGTCATGAAGRTTCCAGGCGGTTCTGGGTAGTTCCAGRTGGYTCTCGCATGATTCTACAGGTTGTTCGGATACAGTCAAAGTGAAGAACCAAGGATATAGTGCCGTAACCATTCGGAACCGCATCCTGCTACAACACCTKGACTGACGCTGACAAGAGTCGAGGATTGGTCAAGTGGGCAACCGTGCTGATGTGATTCCAAGGGTGGTTCTGGGTTACGCCAGACCTGTTCCAGTTGGTTCCGAGTGTCAGAACCACCCGGAACCAGTCACCCCAGTCGACGGCCGGGATGACCCAAGGTCCCGACAAGTCAAGTTGCACCCAAGATATGGCGATGGTTCTGACATGTGCTCCGGGGTTCTATACCATGCGGAATCGATCTGCGGTGGTCCCAAGTCTCGGAACCATTGGGAACCAGTTCAAACAGCGTAAAAGTGTAGTTTTGGGTAGGTTCCTTAGTTGGGTTATCTTGGGTTTCTTGTTTTGGGTCGGATCCAAATCAGGTCCGCCCAAAGGGTGATTTCGGCGGTTTTGGCCGTTGCGAAGACCAGAGCTTCGGGGGTTTAGACCGCGGAGAACATGGCTCCGAGGCCGGAGTGAGTTTAACCACAGTCCTGGGAGCCGGAACAGGCGTTCCGGTGGTTTTGGACAAAGTCTCAGGAAGCATGCATAAATTCATAATTTTTGTGCGTCTTTTGCCTTGAAGAGAGCAGGTCCCTCCGAGCCTATGAGCCGAGGTTGGTTCAAGCCGTTCCCGTTGCTGCGATCAACAAAGCTCGATAGGTTGGAGAGCCCAAGAGTGAGTGAGTGCTGCATTGAGTGATATACAGTTGTTGCCCCTGTATATCAGTGCCAGTTTGTGGTTGTGTGCCCCCACATACGGCTTCCTATTTGCACGTGTCTGCTAGTGTAAAGCGTGCCTTTCTGGCTGTTGTACGCGTACGTACGACATGTACGTCATGCCGCCCTCGACCGTGATGTTCTTGGCCATGGGGAAGCGGCGGCTCAGGAACTTCATCAGCGACGCCTGACCCCAGCGTGATGTAGTGGAGGGCTGGCCTTGTCCGTGGGGACTAAGCCGCTCTCTGCCACAAAACCGGCACGTTCTTCGGCGTCTTGGGCCTTCTTCT
>NSDO01000214.1:0-106971 GCA_002286825.1 Lagenidium giganteum | reverse complement strand
CCGAGCCTGGATTCTCTCACTCGTTGGCTCGGGTCTCCGAGCCGCACCCGGCCCGGATCCTCCCGTTGGACCGACCTATGGGACCGGATTCTGGGTCCCGCCGCGGTTCTGGTCCCACCTGACACGTGTGGCGAGTGGTCCCAGGCTTTCCAGTACCGCTCCACCACAGTGATGATGCCCGGTCGGAACACGTCATTGAGGTCGTGCTGGATTTACTTGCGCACCACACGCATCTTGGTGACCACACCGGTTTGCGACTTCTTCACATGGTTGGCGATTGTCGGCCGTTCGCTGTTGGTGTCGCCGACACGGTCACGTCGGCCGTGATTTGGAGGTTCTGGAACCGCACTTCCATCTGCGGTGCCCAGCTCCACCTCGACGCGACTCGACAGGTGTTCATGTAGCGCCTGATGAGCTCGACCGGAGCAGAGATCACGACAGCGACAGCGACAGTCCGCACGCCATAGGTGGGACGGCAATGCAACGATCCATCGATCCATCCGGCAGGTGCGGAGGTGGCGGTGGCATGATCGGCGTGTCGCCATCGGCAGAAACGGCGCCGCCTCCGCGCAATCGATCAGCTCAACATCCAGGCGCTCCAGGCGTTGTCGACGCAACATGGTCGAAGGTGAGCTGATCATTGCGCCGTGGTAAGGGGTAGGGCGACGGAAGTGCCGTCCTGGACACTAATTACGATGTTGAGGGTTGTGTAGTGTGAGTGATGGCCTGTCAGCGGGTCGGTCACTCAAGCCAATATCCCTAATTCTAGGTATCACGCCTGACATGTTCTTATCCAAACTTTGTATTATAGATGAGGAATGTGACGGTTTTGTGGCAGATCCCCTGTTACCCTCACGTCCACCTCGGTTATTGTCCCAATGGGTTTTCCCACGGTGTGGTAGATTAGATAGTATTTACCTATGGTAGTTTTGTTTGTGGCGGAGGCCAGTTCACGTTTGGAATTCCCCCGTCTGAGTGACGCCAATACATTTGATTAACAAGTGCGACAGGTTATGAGCCCAAGCTCAGACTTCGGAATGCCAACAACCAAGCAGCTCGCGGTGCCGAGCTTTGATGGAGACAAGAAAACTACGATGAGTGGAAGGTAAGCTTCACGCTCTTCCTGCACGCGAGTGGCCTACTCGGGCACCTCGTCGTCGAAGACTACGATGAAACGCAAGCGTTCGACTTTGCGGGTGAGCCCTTCCCCGCTGTGGCGGTGGGAGGTGGGTCACTGGCGGAGGCTGTGACCCCAGCTGGTGGTGCTGGCACTCAAACCCGATCGACAGCAACTCGACCGACGACACCAGTGTCAACAAGCGACTCCATGAACAAAGCCCTTGAGCGATAGCATCAGTGGAAGCAGCGAATTGGGATGGAGCGATCAGGCGTGTGTTTGTTGCTTCGTCAAGCGATTGTCGACAAGTACAAGATCGTGATCAAGAACTGTGGAACTCCCTACGCGATGTGGCAAGCGCTTGAACGACACTTTGGAATGACTACAACTGTCAACATGCAGAAACGCCATCAAGCCGTGTACCAAGCCAAGATGAAGAAGGACGAAGACCCTGCACGGTTTGTTGCTGAATTTGATTCAGCCGTACTGCAGTACGAACAAGCGTATGGTTCACTCATCCCTGATAATGCGAAATCGTTCTTATTGCAAACGGGTCTTCCATCGTCGTGGTCACACAGACTGGAAGTGTGGCTTGGCAAAGAAGTATGCCTTCCATATGTCATCCTCAAAGGACTAGTGCGCAGTGCCAAGCATCGATGGGAGGAAGCAAAGCCTATCGACAAGGCACTTGGTGCTGTGCAGCCGACCAATCTAGGCAAGCGAAAGAAGAAGGGGTGCATTTATTGCCGTGGAACTAACCACTTCATTGGAAAGTGGGCGCTGCAGATCTCGACTGGTCTTCCAAATGTGCGCTGGGCCAGGAAGGCAATTTCGGCAGCGGCAGTGGTCTTTCTACTTCCAGGCATGCCTCGCATTACCCCCACCGACGGTCGGGGATCGTCGGTGGCCATTATCTTGTCGCGAACGCACATCACCACATCGATCGTCTTGTGAATGACCTGAAATACCGGGAATCAAAAGTGGCGCGAAAGTGAGCTGGAATCTTTAGCACTCATTGCTGGTGGGAGGAGCGTGAATCCAGTTGTGGCCGTGCTCTGAACGGTGTCGTGGTGGGGAGCGTTGAAGAAAGATGACATAGGGAAATTGTTCAGGGGCGTAAGCAAGCTCTGTTCGATGAACAGGAACGGGCATTCGGCCGGTGGTTTTACCAGGCTTCAGTATGAAGCCTGTTGTCGAACACGATGACCCGCCAGTGCACAGCGCATTCATGTGTGACTCCAAGGACAGCGAGGGCACGAATTCGGTTGTTTGTATTGCTTGAATTATCTGAAGATAGTGACCATTCCCATGCACATGTCATCACGATATGACATAGTGCGACATCAATCCGGTTGTTCGTTCTAACTGAGCAACGCGCGGAAGCGGTGGCAGGTGACGTTGACAGGCAAGCGAGGTAAAATCATTCGAGCACACGTGCTTGCGCATGCGAAGCACAAGGCGCCCATTCCATACAAGAAGATACACTCACGTCGGGAGTTCCGCATTTATTGCTGAGCCGACTTCATCAGCCTCGTGCGAGAAGCGCAACGAGAGCTTGAAGACCAGAAAAGAAGACGACGGATAATTCAGAAGGCGACGCAGGCGCCGTTGAATAAACGGCAACTTGCCAAAGAAGCACGCAGTCAACTTGAAAACCAAGTTGTGGAAAAAAAGAAGCGCCGTTTGGCGCTCAAAGAGAAGCTACGAGTTGCTGCAGAAATCGAAGAGCGTGAGCGTGCAAGTCAGCAACAACGGGAAGCAATTGAAGCACAACTCACCAAGCAGCAAGAAGCACGCGGCCGCCTTGAGCAGCAGCTTATCGAAGAACAGAAGCAGCGATTAGCACTGGAAGAAACGCTGCGCATTGCAACCGAAGTTGAGAAGAAGTGTAAGGAAGAAGAAGATGCGCTTAGAAGACAACGTAAAGCAATGGAAGATGAGAAGAAAGAGTTTGCTGAACGACTGAAGATGAAGGAGGCGGAAGTCATAAGCATCGCCCAGGAAGCGAAGCGCAAGTTCGACCGCGAGCTGAGGGAGAAGGAGGAGGCCGCCATTGCGACTGCGGCAGCACATGCAAAAGAACTCGAAGCTCTGAAGCAGAAGATTACAACGATGGAAACAAAGAGCGAGGCGCTTTCTTCAAAGTTCCATCAAGTCAACAAACAGCTTCAAGACATGACACAGTTAGCTGCGATCAACGAGGAGAAGCTCAAGGGATACGCAGCGTATCGCAACTCCACAATTGTCCACGCCAACTTGCACACGTTAGCAAACAAGATCAGAGAATGCGATGGCAGCCAAGTTAAAAGCCATGGCGGAACTGAAAACGATTCGATGGCTTAAGCAGCAGAAGTAGTCGTCCAAGAATTCGCTCGTCAGCAAGCGCGATTTGACAACCAAACCCAAGGATATGCTTTCACGCACCACCAGAAGTTGTCAAACCTTATCAAACGCTGGTGGGAAAAGCGAAATGGCATCACCCACAAGGTGTATGTCCTCGACGAGATGACCGATCGCGATCAAGCTTCGCACGCAATCCAGCGCGTGCTTCTGGATGTGGAAGAAGGCATGCGGTGCTGCTCCAAATCGCTGTCGCTTGGGTTCGCTGACATAGACCTCCCGCCACATTGGCGTTCGTGTTAGAAACGATAATATAGACCCTAAACAATCTAACCCTTCACTTGTTCAGCTGTCATTTCCATCTTCCGCGTGCCGCCGCATGCATGCGCACGATGCGAAAGCACAAGTCACAGTCGGTCACCAAATCTGGTGGCTGGAGTATGGTCAAGTGCACATACGCCAGCCAGCATATTCTGTTATGGCGTGGGACACGCGACCGGCGGTCAGGTCCGCCAAGCTCACAGTCGGTCACAGACATGTTGGCGGGAGTATGGTCAAGTGCACATACGCCAGCCAGCATATTCGGTTATGGCAGCCTGGGTTGGCAATGCCACACGTCACACAAACATGCAAAAGCCTCTTGGTGGTAGTATGTGCAATCGACCATACAAAACATCGGAGGATGTGTCACAGCTGGGGAACACCGCTGGTGACTGATGGCGCGCGTCTGCGGCGTGCATCAGTCATACACAAACCCATACAAACGACGACATGGCGTATTTTTCTGACGATGAGGACCGTCGACTAGTGCGGTTGGTGCGGGCGCTTGAAGCGGACAGAGTGGCAAGCATTCAGTGGAAGGAAGTAGCGCGACGACTAAAGGTGAAGCACAAAACACCTGAACAACTGCGTATGCGCATCAAGAACCTAAAGCAGCGCTTTGGAAAAGAAGTTGCGCGATTTCCATCTTGGTTGTTTGTGAAGGCGGTGCCCAAACCGCGCTACAGGAAGCGGCACGCGTCAGATTCAACGTGCGTGACGTTGGTGACATCAACATTGACTGCTTTAACAGATAGCCCGTCAGCCACAAGTCAGCAACAGTCAGTGTCGTCTCACGTTCAATGTGGTGTTAGTCCACAGCCATTAGTCGGGTTAACACGTCCTGCTGCGCCGTTACCCGCCCAGGCCCCTCCAACTGCAGAGCGGGGCGATGAGCATATTGAGCTGTTCCAAGAACTGGAGAGTGACGATGCCGATGTTGCCACGGCAATGAAATCGATTGCCAACGTCATCGCGGACTTGTACGAGCAACCACCCTTGTCGGCACCGGAGAAAAAATGGCTGCGTAAAAGAAAGAAGGCGATCGCGAGCGCACAAAACCCTGAAGTCCACGCACCGAGCTACATCGCTGGTTCATCTCACGCGACTGTGTGGGAAATGTTCAAGGCCGTGACGAAGGCGGATGTTCGGCAACCAAGCGGAAAGACCAACAAGAACACAGTGGAGTTGACGGCAAGCAGCACGACGAAATTGTTTCAAGTAATCGGTTTTATGGATACGGACGTGTTTGTTGACATTGAGGCTGGCATTGGAAACGTGGTTGCACAGGTTGCCCTCGAGACGGTTGCCAGGGCTTCTATCGGCATCAAGAAGCGCGCAGATCTTGTTCAGCCCGGACTGTCATCAAGCGCTTTCGAGACAACAACCACGTGCGGCTTTACCAAGCGCGGCTGATCCTAGCTGACGTATCGGACGTTGACTTTAGCCGTCACCCAGACTTGCATGATACATGTGTGCTTTTTTGCCACAACACGCTCTTTAGTCCACAAAGCCAGCTAGCCGTTGAACGCATCTGCTGTCGATTACGCGACTTGCGCATCGTGATTCTTCAGCAACCATTCTGCCATCGCCATCGTTTAAGCTGCCAGCAAAAATTCTGCATGCTCTTTCATCCACGACCAACTCCCCTCGTCCTATCTGTAACATTTACCACGTCGCCATGGCAGTTTATCTTGTATGACCGCCGCCGCTGACATAATTCAACGTCATTTTCACGCAACACACCCATCTCCTGTGCTGTTCTTGTTGGCCGCACACGTCATTTGGAGCGCTCACGTCACAGATCCAGAATCGTTAATTCCCATAAATATTGGAGGGAGTTTACTGAGTGTAAAAATTTTAAAATATGCGTGAGTTTGGAGGCGTAAATCTTTGGTGCGCTGGCCGTAATTTGCTGGGGAAGTAAATCGGAGCCTTGACATGAACGAATATGATTGGTCGAGCCTATCATGGAAAATTGTCGATAAGAATTCAAGATTTTTTCTTATCGCTGATTTTCCACGTTAAGGCGCTTTTTGGTTAATGCTTTTTTCTATTTCAGTTTGAAGACTCTTGCAACAACGTCAGGGCTATCGGACGCAGTCTGTTTGTATTCAAGTTCTTTGGATTTCCGGCCACTTCGGATTTCAGGTGAATATGACGAACAGATCTGGCTTGACGAAAGTTAGCACTGATGTCATTGCACTTTGATACCTCTGTTGCGTACATCTTGGGTCGCCAACGTAAAAACTGGGTGAGATGATCCGCTAGCCCACCCGTCGATCATCCGACACGTCACCTGCGAGGGCATCTTGCAGTCCACAATACAAACGCGCTCGGATCTTGTCTTGATTTTCCCGAAAATACTTCAGGTGTTTGCGAACATATCTATAACATACTACAGGAATAATCTTCTACGCACGTGAATGTATGTGTCATCACGAATCTGGAGGTGGTAAGAATAGAACGCCATGCAGGTAGGTGTTTGCCAAGTACCAAGATACTACTCCGATATGGAAAACATCAATTTTGATGCGCGAACGCGCAAGCGAGCCCCAATCGTTGAACCACGCACAAAGAGTGAGCGGTTTTCTCTTTCGACAATCCTTAAAAAGCAGAATGCACCGTCGTGAAATGGTGTTGATTTTACAGCGGAAAAATGGCAGCGCTTCGCCTTCGTTTTCAAAGGTTCAAATTCATGCTTCTCTTGACATATTCGTCGCTTAGGAGGTCTTCTTTGGAGCGCGTTTTTGCTTGGGACGTCTTCCGAGGCCACGACACTCGAGCAAGGTCTGCATAGTGCTTCTGATTGACCGTTCGGAAGTAGAACCACTTTTCGTCGACATGCACGTAGTCCGTCTCGTCGCGAAACACTGGTTCACCCGACGGATCTTCACGGACAAAACTGGTCGCGAAACGTAGCCGCTCGTATTCGTGCGTGGGTGTCAGGAGAGGTTTTGTGCGGCGTGCAACACGGAGCATCCTTCCTTCTTTGATGAGTCTGCTGACAAGCCAGTAGGAAACGCCAGACAAGAAGCTCACCCTTTCTTTCGACGTGCGTTCGATTGGGTCCGTCTCTCGAACCTTCCTGCATGCTTCATCACGATCAAGTGGCTTGCGTCCACGTTCATTGGCACGGGAGTCGACATTGGGGGTCGAAAGGATTCGACCGCACACGCGCTTGCTAGCGTAACCGGAGGACGCGCAACGATGCCTCGAGATACGCCAAAGTGCTTGGCAACCGCGCGACGATGTTTTGGCGTCAGTTTGCCTTCGTTCGCTGACTCGGAAGAGTTCACACATGATCGAGATTCTCTTCGCGTTGCTCGTTTGGTCTCCTGGCATTGTTGCTTGATTCAGTCAAAAAGAAAGGTGTACTGAACGTTCTTCTTGCCCTCAGTCCTTCCTCTACGTCAGCCGGGCAGCCATGACGAGTTTGACGGGGATTCGCCCGGCAGAGGCAGACCTGTTTCAAACATGGTTACTATTTCCCACTCGGAGTAGTATGGAATAGCCAAGGGAGCCAAACGGAAACATCAAATCGAAATGCAGTGGATCATAGGCTTTGTGAATAGATAGGCTTTGTGAATAGTGCTGATAAACGTTGTACGTCCCGGATGTTGCTTTTCATGTCGTACAATCTGTTGGGATTGCGGTCTCGGATCTGTCGCACTCCCAGGAATCACCACGGCGACATCGGATGTTGTCGGAACATTGTAAAGCCTCGGATCGCGTACATTTTGGGTGTGAAGTACCAAATGTACCACACCAACTTCGTCCATATTTCTAGCCCGGATTACTTAATATGCTTGCTTCAATTGATTTTCGAAGTCATTTTCATCATGTAAAACCGCTTGAAGAGTGCTCAAAACTTCGTGGTTAAGTAAAGCCATCAACCCCATTCGTCGTCCGATTTGATAATCGGGTTCGTAAAAGTAGATTTGAGCAAACTTCACCATCAGCTGGACGCAGCGTCCCGGCCATATGATGAACCGTTCCTTAGACACCAAATGGGTAGACCCCTGACCGAGAATTCGCCAAACTTCGATCGTAGTTAGCGTAGAGGGACGCAAACGCAAGCACCGAGTTGTAAGCTCGGATATCCTTCCTGCACGCCAAAGCTTGCGGGGTATCGGACTTCAAAGAGTCGGAGAAACTCCGCTGGTGGCATAGGAAAAGCCTCCAAACGAATTTTGCCGTTAGAGCTGCATGAACCGAACGTCTCCTTCCTCCAACGTCTTGCACTTTTGGTCCATTCGACCCAGATCTCACTGGCGTTGGAAAATCCCCCACCCCCACCCCCACCCCACGCAAGGGTTCCTGCCGATGTCAACATTTCAGTCAATGAGAAGCGTCCGCAGCATGAGCTTGCGTGATTGGCTGAGCTTGGGAAAAACAACGATAGTTGCATTGTGTAGCAAACACATTAGTTACATCAAGGTATATCTCTTATCGGAGACCTCTACGTACGGTTCACCGGTCGTAAGTAACGAATCTGCTGCATCTGTGTCAGGTTTTGACTCATGGGAATGTTGAGTTCGATCTTGATCTGAGGCTAAATTTTCCAATTGCTCTCGATTGTCGGGTGTCATTTCGTCTCTCTGCCGCGTTGTTCGTACTTCGTTTTCTTCAACTTCACGGCCGTCCCGTGGGCGATCACCTTTAAATGTCGAATATTTGAGTCGCACTCTACGCTCAACTTGTTTTGTTTCACTATCAGTGCGAAACGTAGGTCAACGGCCCTGGCGGCCAATGCTGGCGTACCTAGCAACACCGACCGTCGTCGGCGAAGCGGAGGAAAAGGCACGAGCGCCGGCGCCGCAGACCTCTACAGAGGACTTACTGGTGATGATGAAGATGATCATGGGCCGGGTAGACTACCTTGGGTGGACCGAAACAGCTCTACCAACAGCACAAGCGGGACTGGTTCTGCAAAAAAACGTGCGCGGAGTATCCCCTTGAGATGATGGATGCTACGTACAAGCCAAAGGTCTCGCGCCACCAAGCAGTGCGCCTGTGCACGAAGTAGAAAGGACATGAACTACATGGTTCGAACGTTGCCAGAACATAATGGTGGCTGCAGAAGTGACTGGCCTCAGGTACGTCCTACGTACTGAAGAACGTGGTGAAGTACGCGTCGCCGAAGATGAAGCCAGCGCTGATGGGCAGATACAATCCAGCAAGGGTGGACCACTTTGCCCATGTAGAGGAATTGGTTTATTTCGCGTGCGAGTACGATGACGAGACAGCAATGGGAGCAGGCAGGCCTGGGCTCGATCGACGCAAGAAACGGGTAGGTCGGGCCGGACTGACGGGTTCTGCTTTGGGTGTGGCAAAGGCGGTCACGTGACTGCCCCGAAAAGGAGAAGGAAGCACGCAATGACAAGGGCGTGGGCTGGTCGTTTGCGACGATCGGGCGAAGCACTGGCGCTGAATCGGTGCTGGACAGTGGAGCAAGCAGACACCTGGTGACGGACCCCACATTGCTTGTCAGGACCTGTGGCGAAGACGAACCACCGTGCGTTCCCCCAGATGGGAGCGAGCGGTCGGTCACGATGTGCGGCATCGTGAAGTTCCATACTGACGGAACTGATGGACAGATTTTGGAGCTGCAAGAAGTCTACTACTCTCCAGGCAAAACGTGCAACCTGGTGTCGACGGTAAAATTGCTCGTGAAGGGCTGCGAGTTGACAGGAATTGGAGACGCGTACGCTGGGGCACACTGGCAACCAGAAGCAGAAGGTCTTCCGGGTCGAGATGAAATCTGCGGTGCTGGTGGCGCATATTCGAAAGCAGAAGGACCAAGCAACCACAGGAAGATTAACGCGCCGATCGACCAAATTGCTGGCGCCATTTGCGCGGACATAAAAGGCCCGATGACGCCGCGCGATCGGTCGGAAAACCGGTATTTGATCAGCTTTGTTGATCATTACAGCAACTACACAAGGGTGTTCGTCGCGCGCGACAAAGCCACCGCGACAAAGAACTTCGACCAATTCTTCACTGGGTTTGAGCGGTGCTTCGATTGTAAGGTGCACGTGTTGCGCACCGATGGCGGCGCCGAGTATAACAACGTGAACCCGTTTTGCGCCAGGACGGGCGTGCAGCGGCAGAAGCCAGAAGCTCACACGTTCGCATCCAATGGCAAAGCTGAAAGAATGCACCGCACCATCATGAACATGGTGCGCTGCATGGTGTTTGGGAGCGGCCGACAATTAAACGTAGCGGAATACGCTGCGTACGTGATCTACCGATCGCCAAAGCGCAGAAAGTTTTGGTTTTGTCAATGATGATGGATCCTCAATAGCGGGAAGGTCTCGTCGTGCGCGGGCGAAAGGGTTAAATTATGTGTTTTTTCATGTAGTAAAAGCTTTCCGGACGCTCGAGTTTCCTTGGCCTCTTGTGCATACTGTATAGGTAATTGTTCGATATTATCATACCAGGTTCAATAGCGTGTTTGATTGCTATCATCGTAAATAATGCGTCCACTATCCGGCCGTAATCCGTCTCGAGAAGCGACTGTATTTCCTTGACATTAACGTCTGCTTTCCCTTACCATTGTTGATAGCTAAAAGAATCTTGTCAGAAACGGTGCTGAAGTTAGGTGCAGCAGACGTTTCCGTTACTCCCATCTGCTGCATGTATTCTCGCAATGCTTGGGGTACATTCATATTGGATCGAATATTTTTACTCGCCGTCTCAGACACTGTTGATTTCATCGTCTGTTGTTGCTGCTCAAGTATGCGTGCAATAGCTGTTGCATTCTCGTCTTGCGCTTTGCAATTGTAGCGCAGACGTTTCCTTTACTCCCATCTGCTGCATGTATTCTCGCAAGCTTGGGGTGCATTCATATTGGATCGAATATTTTAACTGGCCGTCTGAGACACTGTTGATTTCATCGACTGTTGTTGCTGCTCAAGTATGCGTGCAGTAGCAGTTGCATTCTCGTCTTGCGCTTTGCAATTGTAGCCTCGTAGTCGCCACTAGCCTTGGTACTATTTGAATTAGTCTATATGAGACCGAGGAAAACATAATGAGTCTTCTCAAACAAAGTACGAAAGCTATCTAAGCACACCATGGAAACGGCAAGATCAAGGGCTATCGATTGAGCTTCTTTCCCTGCAAATCGGACGCCATCTAATCTGCCATCTCCATCGACCGCACAAAGTCAGGTGAAATATTTTCGAGGAAATTTTGGATTTTCAGGTGAGTACGTTGGCAGACGCATCAATTCGCGGAGAGTTCGAATCTGCACCAAAACCCGCCTAATTCGCTCTCAAAAAGGTGCTGCAAACTTCAAATCACCGAGGAAAAATGCTCACATCTGTTTTCAATCAAGTGATAAAAACAGTCTGCTAATAAGACTCATATTTCCAAATGGATAAGACTCATTCTGATGTGCGAGTCTGTTCAGCGGGGACTCACTCGATGTCTTCATTTTCCTCGTCTTCCTCTTCATCATCCACCTGTTCCTCCACATTGTCGGCTCTAGGGCGTTGTACGCATGGCGAAACGTGGCGCGAGCACTCGTGGGGATGTAGGGCTCCAACGTTTTGAATAGGTCGACAATCTTCTCAGGGTTGGGACCCTTGTGCTCAATGGGGACAAATGAATGCCATACACTCGCCACGGCATCGGCGGACAGGGTTTGCTGAATAGAGGGCATCAACAAATCCACCAACACAGGTGCGGCGCTCGGGCGAGTCTCACACATCAAGGATTGTCCGCCGACATCTCGAAAATTTGGTACTTCTTCAAGCCACGCAAGTCCTTGTAGAGCTTGCCAGCGGGTCCTTAAACGAACGAACGCAGCCGAGTTATCCAACAGACAGCACGAGTTTGACGTTGCTGATGCTTCCACACAGTCGGCGAGCTGGCGCAGCGACCACACACCGTGTTTGGCGTAATTGCGCTTGATATTGCCGAATCCGCGATCGCAATTGTTCTTGATTTGTCCTTTGACGAAGAACACCGGTTTTGCCGCTTTGAGGTGCTTTGCGTGGGTGAGAAACATTAGGAACTTGATCATAGTGTTATTCTTGTTTTGGGCTGAGCAGTTATCGGCGTAGATTTCCCACGTCTTCTCGCAATCCAGGGCATCGTCGTAGATCCCAGCGGCTCGAGCGTACTTGTTTATCATGGACACCACCTCGTTGCTTCCCTTGCCAGCGGTCCTCTTGCTGTAAATGTAGTTGACTTGCGCATTCGTGTGGGCGGTGTAGATGCCGAAAACAGATACCTTGAAGGCGTATTCACCCAATGCGGCAACGCAACATTCAGCGCGAAGTCAATCGTTGTGACGACCGAGGTTTCATTGGCATTCTCGCACGACTGGCCGTACAAGTCTCTGTGATAATTCAAATTGAGTCTAATCAGCTGGACGGAATTCAAGATGAGTCTTATATGCAAAAGCGGACTCTCACCTCATTACGGCGGCTTGCTCCTCTGCTTGGTCGGTCGTCATGCCACCACTAATGCTTCTCAGGTGGTGAACGGTGGACACATCGCACATGTTCGCGCGTGGAGCGCGAATCTGGATATGCGGACAATCTTTGCGCAAAATCTTCTAGAACGCCGAGATTGAAACGGAAACATACGCGGCATCCTCCTGCTGCATTTGGGCGACGAAAAGTAATCGCAACGTTTCCCACGTGTAGTGAGCGGGCAACAACGTGTAATCCACCTTCGTATGGTATCGCGGCACGATGCCTCCCATAGTTTTCTGGCGGCGAAAGCGAACTGGTACGACAGTGCCTATCTTCAGCGCGAACGCTTCATACCACTTCACGAGACTTGGGCGATCAATGTAGCTTGCGTAGGAGTTCTTGGGCGTGCTCCTAGCAAGCTGTGCTCGCGCGGCGGTGAGTGTGTTGTTGGATATGTCGTAGACCGTCTGAAATGCTTTTTTACAGACAATGCCAACGTGCGGCAGCGCATACTTGTAGCATTTGCGCTCTCCTCTCCCCTGTGGCCGCGCAGCTGTCAGGCACTCTGATTGCGCGAGGAAAGTCAACAACGACGTTTCCTTGCAGCACTTATGCTGGCAACGGAGTGACTGCAGCATGTATTCAACGTCTTCGGTTTTGCCCTGCAGACACAGCTTCGCACAACACCGCGCAGCACACAGGGTTTGCACTTTGTTCGCCACCGTTTCCACGCGTGGCGCGGGAGTCACCGGTGGAGCAACTGGGCTGTCACTATCATCGTCACTGAAGCTGTTGTAGAGTGAGAACGGATCGAATGGAGTGTGAATGTCGAAGGGACTGGAGAAATCGGGGAAGTACAGCGCGACCTCGCGGGCCACGAGCGCCTCGAGCTGGTCAAAGGCACGCTGACACTCATCTGTCCACTTGAACGATGCGCGGGGCGAGGTGAGCGCAGACAGCGGCGCGAGCGAGTGCGCAAGCGAGTGCGCACGCTGCGGCCACATGTCGCGGTAGAAGTTAACGAGGCCAATGAAGTGACGAAGCTGGCGTTTGTTGCTTGGTGGTTGGAGGCGAGTGATGGCGGCAATTTTGGACGGAAGTGGCTGCACGCCGTCGCGAGTTAGGCGGTAGCCGAGGTACTTCGTTTCGAGTGCGGTGAAGCGACTTTTGCGCATGTTGATCTGCAGGCCGTTCGAGCGGAAACGCTCCAACACCGTTCGAATGTGTCAGAGGTGGTCCGCGAAGGATGTCTGTGTGATGAGCAGCACATCGTCGAGATAGACGCGGACGAAAGGTAGGTCCCCCAGGAGCAATTGCATGCGACTTTGGAATTTGTCATGCGCCGTGCTGATGCCCATTGGCAATCTTCGTATATCGGTACTTGCCCCACGGTAGGATGAACGTGCAGATGCGTGAGGCCGTCTTGCTCAGCCCGATGCTGTAATATCCCATATTCATGTCCAGTGCCGTCACGTACTTGAAACGCTGCAGGCTTGGAGTAGCTCCGCGATCTTGGGCATCGGAAACGGCTTGCGCACGAGTCTGGCGTTCAGCTGTCGGAAGTCAGTCAGAAAGCGCACCGTCTTGTCCTTCTTGGAATTGATGAAGGCCGGCGCAGCCCACGGGCTATTGGCGTCGCGCACGATCACCTCAAGCGATTCCAATCGGTCAACCTCGCGAAATTTCACCGTATCCACGTACGCTTGTGGGATGCTGAATGGCCTCGCGTGATACGGGCGAGCGTTTGCGTGTAGCTCGAAGTCATAGGGCTCGCCGGGCATGGTGCCGATCGTTCCTTGGTTCAGGTCATCGAACGCAGATAGCAGATCGTACAGCCCCTGTTGTTCGTCGTCAGGCAGGTGTTGCGGTATGCAGTCTTCTACTCTAGCCTTCTCGTATGTCGACCATACGCTATTCGGCTTGGTGCACGTGCAACGAAACTTCGTGAACATACGCTTCGGCCTTGAGGTTGACACTTGGCTGCATCGAGAGCTCGATGCCATCCCACTCCATAACGCGCTTGTCAAACTCAAACTTCATGCCAAGAGCCAGCAACAAGTCGCGTCCGAGCATTATCTCGTATCCTCCGCGGTCGTGGCTTGGAAGGGTCACGTACATGTTGTGGCTGAGCATACGATGAGTGGGGAATTGTGGCAGCTTAGATTGGTCACGAAGTTTCCCCCTTTCGTGTGCCACTTCGTCTCGAAGCGTGTGATGTCGCGGGTATTGCAGGACGTTATGGCTGGAGAGTGAGCGCGATGATCCTAAGTCCGCAAGAGCTCGGACCAAGCGTTGCTTGCGGTCGCCAAAAGGAATCGCGACCAGTAGTTCGGTGTTCACTTCGTCGATTCCTGGCGCGGGTTTCGTTGGTTCGACGTTTTAGCATGTTTCCTCGATGTCGATGTCGATGAAGTGGGACTTTTCCGTTGCTCGAGCCCGTTCCCGACACTCTGCTGAGTCATGTGAGTGGGTCTTGTGGGGCTCACACCACTTTTGCTTGTTGCTGCCGCTCGGTGCTGATTTCTTCTTGCCTTGCTGCCCAGGGCGATTTGACGAGCGGTTGCTGTCGCTGTTGCTTGCTCCTCGGTCTTTGGGCTGATTTCGGTGGCGGTCACGTTGTTGCTGCTGATTCTCTGCTTCCTCAAGCTGGCGAAAATACGCTACCAACTCATCCAGCGCCTCGTAGTCTTGGCCACTTTCGTCGTATTTCTTCTGCCAGGCGGTGGGTACGTTGGCTTCGACGATTTCTCGTAGCTCGACTTCGATTCGCTGGGGAGGCAGCAGCCGGATCATGTCGTTGATCTGGTGTAATCGAACAAGGTATTGCTCGATGGTCATGTCGAACGGCTTCGGTGTCTCCCGAGGTACTGTCGGATCTTGTTCGCTGGTCGGCGTGGAAAGTAGAGTGCGGTCATCCTGGACAGGGCCTCATCGAAGTGTTCGACATCACCGTTCCCCGTGATACTGTCGGTACTGCCTCGAAGCGGGCGAGCGCAGATCCACAAAGTAGGATGCGGATGCTTGTGTACAGTGAGTGTGCGTCGTGCCATTGTTACAGGTGGCGCACGTACTCGAACTGTTTTCTCCACGTGAGCCACTCTTCTCCGTTCCCGAAGTCGAAGTGGAGGATGTGCACCGTCACCACGTCATTGGGGTCTTGCGCGTCGGTCCGAATCCGGTAGGTCACATAGTGTTCCTTGTTGGACTCGTCGATGCGCCGAACGCTTGACTTGAGCGTGATGCAGGACATGGTCGGAGATGGGTGCCGGATTGAGCTCAATATGCCGTATGATTGACGTGGAAAAAAGGAGACTGATTGTATTTGGGCCTTAAAGAGATCGAGCAACCTTGGCTCGTTAGGAACCATTCATCGTATCTAGCCACGTCTCGTGTACGCGACGTACGTTCGGCAGCGTTCGCGAGTTCTAGACTGTTCTAGACTGTTCGGGATACGGCACGACGTCTTCCAGATCCGCAGCTGCATGGTCAAGTACGCCATAATCTTCCGCTTGCTTCCGTCGCGCTGCATACGCTGGAGATCGTGTTGAGCGCGTCTACGTCTACCGCACGCTGGAGCTGATGGATTTCGACAGTACCCAAGGCATAGTGAACTACTATCGCTAGATTGCTTCGGTACTGAACTGTGATGTCTTCGAGAAGCTGTCGCCATCGACCAAGGCATACTGTCTCGTTGCTCAATAAAATATATTGAGAATGGGGAAAGATTTTATCTTTCCCCCTAGCCGGTGCTGAATGCAGACCAGAAACGGATCGTTATGGAAGCGCCCGTTGATGGGGGAAAATAGCTGACGCGCCATAGGGAGCACGCCACTGCACTCAGACTCAATCGCGCGCTTCGCGGCGCTGGTCTGCTGCAAGCGCTGACGGTGGAAACTTGGCCGAGCATAGCTGTCGCGAACAATGAGCGACGACGCTGACAATGACGCGCAGGTGGCGCTGTTCATGGAGTTTGTCGAAAAGTATGATATTGAGCTGGAAGACGAGGTTCGCACACTCGATGCGTTGGAAGAGATCGAAGAGCTGGACTTGTCGGAGAAGGACCTGACCGAGCTGCCTGAAAAACTGGGTCGCGTGCTGCCCAAGAACCTCAAAACTCTTGCACTAGAGAAAAACTCGCTGAAGCAGCTCCCGGATACGATTGGTGAGCTGCACCAGATCACGGAGCTGTATGTCCGTGAGAACAAGCTGGTTGGACTTCCTGACGGCATCGGTGACATGCGAAAGCTCGACTGCCTGTATCTGGAAGACAACAAAATTACGGCTGATGGCATTCCAGACTCGATTGCTCGACTAGCATCGTCTCTGACAGGACTTTGTCTTCATCGCAATCGATTGTCGGTGCGTAGATCACCCTGTCAAATAATGCTATGCTACCTCCGAAACTACCCTCGACCGTTGTGATATCTGTGCGCTGCAGGTGTTGCCCTCAAGCATCTGTGATCTAACGAAGCTAGAAGAGCTTTACTTGAACGAGAATCGGCTAGAAGAATTACCTGAAGATCTCGGACAGTTGGTGAACCTGCGAGAGCTGGATGTGCTAGGCAATCAGCTGCGATCTCTTCCCAGCTCTTTCGTCAATCTGACTAAGCTCGAAATCCTTCATGCAGAAGACAACAAATTGGCCAAGCTGCCGAAGGGATTTGGTGGACTGGTGTCACTCAGGAAAGTCTATCTTCACAACAACAAGCTAACCAAATTGCATTCCTCCCTCGGTCGGTGCAAGAAACTCGAGGTGCTCAACGTCGAAGACAACCAGCTCGCCAAAGTGGCCAAGCGGATTGGTGAGCTCCCCAAGCTGAAGCATCTCTTGCTAGCGAACAACAACATCACGGAACTTCCGTTTAACCCACTCGAGAAGTCTCCGGGATTGCGCCGCCTGACGCTGTCCGGCAACCAACTGCCGTCCGAAGTGCTCGAACTGGAGCACAAAGTGGCGTTGAACCAGGTGACGGAGGAGGAAGAGGAAGACGCCAATTGATTGTACGTCCGTGCGCGTCGGGAAAAATACAGCTGCTATACATCTTAAACTAATACACATCTAATAAGACAGGCCGCTCACGTGAAGAACGCATGCGTGTCCAGGTCAGTTTTGATGGGCGACGGCAACGGCAATGGGGACGACGGCGACAGCTGCATGCCCATACTCATTCCCATCCCCATGGTGACTCCAGATGTGTTCGGACTCAGCATGGACGAAAACGCGGAAGGGTGTTGCTGAAGTGTCATCTTGCCTTGTTGCATACGCTGTTGTTGTTGTTGCTGGTGCATCAGTGCCATTGTGGGATCTTGCATTGTTTGTCCGCGGCTATACGCGCGAGTATCATTCTGGAGCGATGGTAGTTGCTGGCCACCCATTCCCATACCACCATAGCTTGCGAGTGATGGATCTGTCTTGAACATGACTTCTTTCTGCTGACTTACCTGCAAATGCCACCAGCGAATGGTCAATTCAAATGCATCGATTCCACTACAGATTTGGTTGTGTACGTACGAGGTAGTTGAAAGTATTAATTTGGTCCTTTAGTTGCAGCTGGATGTTATACGCCTTGAAGAACGAAGGGTTCTGCTCTTCAAGCTTCTGCCACACAACGCTCGTAAACTCAGGATCCACTTTCGCCTGAGCTTTCAGTGTCATCAAAATCTCATTCTTCGTCATCAAAGTATCAAGTTAGAGACAGTCAAACTGAAGATCAATGGGTAATCATGTGGGCTCTCACCTTGGTCAGATACTGCTGAAGACACCGCTCAATCATGTTTTGTACGCGCAAAATGTCGTTCCACGAGAACGACGGTTGGGATGCTGATGATGTTGGTGCTGGTCGCTTGGTCGCCGAGCTGCTTTTACTGCTTTGTCCTGCATTGCTTCGTGGTCGTGCTGGGGAGGCTTTCCGTGACTTCGCTGCCTGCGGTCGTGCTGTTCGAGACGGACTAGACCTCTGATGAATCGCGTCTCGCACGGCCTCTCGTGTTGCCGCCGACACACCTGGTGCTGCTGACGAACGCTTCAACTCCATGACGCGTGTCGCTAGTCCTGGCTGTTCAGCCTCGATAGCAGCCGCCACCACCGTCCCTCGCTCTGAACTTGTCATCACCACGTCCTCATCGTCTTCAGTCTGGTTATTGCTCTCCCTTCGCGCTGCAGACGCATCAGCTATTGCCTTGTTCATCAATTCCTGCATCGTTGGCTCTCTCTTTTCTTCGTCCGTCTCAGCTGGCGACGGATCAGCGACGACTGGGTCCTCATCGCACTCCATCTTGATCGACTCTGGCCACGACATGCGATCGTTGTTGTCTTCGTCCGCCATGGCGTCCGACGGCACCGACGTCGCGTCTGGGAGCTGGTTTTCCGTCGCTGATAGCTGCGCGTTCGCTTCATCGGCACGTCGCACGTGCCCGACCATGCTGTCCCCAGCGGCAACCGCGACGTCGCTGCTGCGTGGGGTAAACGTCGAGCGGGGCTCCGAGTCCCGCGGTGCCTCTGGGCGGACGAAGCCGACGCGCTCGTGTTGATCAGCGAGCAGCTCGTGTTCCTCACCTGCGCGCATGCGACGCTCGTGTCTGCAAGCTCTCGCTGGGGCTGACTGAGCCCGCTGCGACTTATTGGTTACGTCGGCGCCGAAAAGGCGCGGCTCCTCCTCATGATGCACCTCCGCCGACAGCACCAGTGACTGCATGGCGGCCACGTGCTGCAGCAGCGCGCGGTGAACTTGGTGGCGCATGGTTGCACGCCCAGGATGCGTAGTGGCGAGCGCATGCGCCACTGCTGGTCCGCGATCCGGACTCGACCGAGGACCGCCACCACCACCGTCGTGGCACCATCAGCAGGTCGTAATGGCGAGCCAGCTGCTTCGACCGTGGACGCCATGTGGCGCTTGGTTCCTAACCATACCAATATTTCAGGTTATGTTCCAAAAGCGAGTTGAAGCTGCAACGTCCCATTTGTGCCGATGCTGGGAGATGCATGCGCGGGAGCGCGGGAGAAGTTGCTGCTGCGTGGATGGAGGCAGCCCCGGAGCAGTTCGCTGGCTATTAATACGAACGGAGCACGTATGCGCGTGTGCGTGCATGCGAATGTGCGCGCTTGGGACGCACACGCGCCGACGCACACCCGCGCGGGAGCCCCGGGAGCACGTCTTTGATGGGCGTGGCGCCGTCGATGCGCCGTCAGCATGGATGAGGTCGATTGTGATCCAGCCCCGCTCGAAGAGCACGACGATGCGCGGCCGGTGCATGATACAGACGAAGATGATGACGACGACCTGAGACCAGCCAAGGTTGAGCCGGCGACGGCGAGTGGCATCGTCAAGCCTCGCGCCGTCAGTCTTGGGTCGGTGACAAGTGCGAAGAAACCTGTGGGTGATGCAGCGGTGCTGAACGATGCAGAGGACGCCGTGCGACCAGCGGAGCTGCCCACACGCCTGCACCGCAGCCAGACCGTGGCAGCAACGGCTGGATTGGCGCCCTCGCGGTTGCCACGCAGCAACTCGAGCGCTCAGGTGGACCAGCGCAGTGACCGCGAGTTGCTACAGCACGCCAGTGGTGGCCGGCCGCTTGCAGAACTCGAATCCATTGACTTTGGGGATGCCGCACGCAAACTGCGCAAGTCGTTTAAGAGTTTACGCTCGCTGGCGGAATGCACTGCGCTGAAGCACCTGCATGCGGCCAACAATTCGGTCGCCACCATGGATGGGCTCGATGCTCTCGTGTCACTGGAAACGCTGTGCTTGTCGAGGAATCACCTGAAGCGGATCGACGCGCCAATCGCGTCACTGACGTGTCTGAGAGTGCTCGACTTGGCTGGAAACGCAATCACGCATGTGCCCAAGGTCATTACGAGTCTCAAAGCACTGGAGGTGCTCAACTTGTCCGGAAACAACCTGGGTGTGCTAAAGGAAATTGATGCGCTGAGTAAGCTGAGCAACTTGCACGACTGCAACTTCTCGGCCAATCCATTCAGCAAACTTCCGACGTACCGAGACTATGTGCTCAGCAAACTACCGTCTATTGACCGATTGGACGATGCACAAGTGACGGCCATCATGCGCGATAAAAGCCGGCGGCGCTTTAACGACGCACTTTTTTCAAAGGATGCCACGCTGCGCGAGAACAGTCTTCAACACGAAAACGAGCAAAACAAACTGAGGGAGCTACAGAGTACACTCGAGGCAGAAAACATGCGGCTGCGTGGGGAACTCAATGTCAAGTCCAAGCTACTGCACAACAAATCGAAAGAATGGTCGACTGCAACAGAGCAACTGCTACAATTGCAGCAAGAACTGGCGATGCTGAATCTGGACAGACGACCGAACTCTCCAAAACGTTCGGAGTCTCAACTCGGCTCGCCTGTAGCATCAATGTCTGATCGAACTCGCGCGTCCAGCACCTCTGAGATGCTCGACATGTCGTTGGCATCGCCGCGTCGTTCATCGTTAACCACAGGATCATTCGGTCATACGAGCGACAGTGAAGACAGTGACTCCCATTCGTCTCGATTGAGACCCGACAGACTAAAACGCGTATCATCCAGAAGCTCGCTTGGCGTCCAAGCAGCTCCATCCTCGCCGCTTCCACCCACGAATCAGTTTGCATCACCTCGTCGTGAGCAGTCAGAGCGCCCTGCGGACTTCCGGGTGCACCTCCAAGCAGCAATTGCGCAAGTAGCATTGGCATCTGAACTCGAAGGAGAGCGCCTTGTGAACAGATACGGGCAGGCATCCCCAGTGACAAAGAAATATGCTGACTCGGCGTGCTCACCTTTGCAAATCCTACGGAGGGCCAGCGCTGCAACGGATAAAGTGGTCAAAACCATCACTACGGAGACAAATACTGGCACTGACGCGTGTGCGTCTCCTCGAATGTCCAATCGAAGCAAAAGTTTTGACAACATTCGCAAGGCATTTGCGCAGCTGGCAAATCCAACTGGGGAAGATGTTATTGCAGACGAAGATTTAGTCCCACACGAAAATGTTCATCAACGGCCAAGCATGTTAAAGACTATCGAAGACGACGCGGCTTGTCCTGCGTACGAAGACGCGGAAGAACTTGCAAACCTTTCGCGCCTCCGAGATTCCACTCAATCCCCTGGTCGTCAACTTGTCTCTCCGTCACCTTCACCACGACTTCGTTCAGTGAATTGGTTTCAAAAATCAACCATCAACGGTGGTCTACAGCTCAATGGAAGCTCCGAGGATGCTAGTTTGCAAGCTTCGATTCCACTTCATCCAACGGAGAAAGATGCTATGGTTCGTCATATACAGGCACTTCAGGGTCGGAAGCAGTTTTTGTTGGCGGAAATCGCACGCGAGGAGAAGTTGCTTCACGTGATGAGACAAGAAAGCGCTGAATGGCTTGATCAAATTGATCGCCTGTCGGCAAATATTCAAGCTTGCATAACTGATCAACCGCGTCCGGCTGGCTCGCCGATTCACGGCGCTGACTCAGGGACAACGTCACCAAGAGGCCCAAACCATCTACGTCCAGAGGACAACTACCAACCACGATTGGAAATGCTTCGAAACAAACTACGATTTGCTGAGAACAAGGAAGCCGAGATCGAGATGACAATCGTGAGGTTGACGAAGCGCGTCCTCCAGCAAGATATGCAGTCAGGAAGTATGACGACTTCGAATGCTCACCGATCGCTTGGTGCGGAGCGTTCGTCCAACTCAATGTTCGACAAAGAGATATTTGCTCTAACACACAAGTTACAGCTTGTCATCGTCCAGAAAGAAGAAATTAACCTCGAGATGAGTCGATTGATGACACAAATGAAGGGCAATCCTAATGCTCGCGCTGCAGCAGAAAAGGCTGACAGAGAAGGCAGACATCCACGTGTTATCGAGGAGCGAGGTGCGACTACAATGCAGGCATTAGAGCAGCGGGACGAAGAAGACCAAGCTCTCATAATTAGTAGGGCTGCACTCGAGGAGCTGACTAAACGCTATCGCGAAGTAGATGATCGCATCGAAGTGAAGGAGGCACTGATCGGTGAGCTGGTGCGTGAGCTGAAAAGCATTGAACAGGAATTGGCTGAGATGAGCCAGCTGAGTCCACGAGGGAGACAAAGGAGTCGTGCTGGTTGGAGCATTAGCCCTCAATCATTGTCTTCCCAGCTAATGAAGAGGATCGATGAAGGAGACGAAGGACCAGTGAATACAAGCCAAGCAGCAACAGCTTTAGTAGCGATGAAGCAATCTTACCCTTCTGACGACACATCGAGTATGGACTGTAATGCCTCTGTGACAAACGAAGTACCCAGTGGAACCGAACAAACGAATAAAAAGGTTGGTGGTGTGAGTGATGAGAAAAACGATAAATTGAAGACACTTCATGATCCGTCCAACTTGCAATCATTGGAAATCAAGTTTAAAGAGTTACTGACAGCAGAAATGCTTGAAGAAATAAAGAAAGACATTTTCGAGAAGCTGTCCCAGCAACTTGTGCCCGGAACCACAGATTCAAAAAGCGCAAATTCTGACAAAGAAACAGCGAAATCTGAGTTTCATGAAGCTATTGCAGCAGCGCTTGAGACTCAAATGCGAATGGCCATGGAACGTTTCCAGAAACAAAAGAATGACGAGGAAAATCATGAAAAGGAAGAGTCGACGACATCAAATCAGACGCCATCGCCAATAAAGCGTTCGATGTCACCAAGAAAGCAGAGAGGTCCACCAGCACCGGATCTGACGTCTGTGATGACGAAAGAAGATGAAGTAGGATGGGATCAACTGGATGATTTCGAGCCAGTGGATGCAAGGTATTCGATGAAGTATCGTTTTTCAAGAGACCGGGTGAACTCTGCATCCTCGCCAAACGACCCGCGATCATCTTCATCAAGACAGGCTGGTGTACAACGCATCTTGAAGGCATGCGAGCGCCTCGATATTGCGGAAACAGAATGTCGAGTTGATCCCGTCAGCAGCATCGAAGTGGACTTGACCGGAAAGAAACGAAGCACACTCAAGATACTGCTGATGGGGGCTCGTGACTTGCCAACTTCTCACTTGAGAACGAAGAATCTCGATCCTTATGTCACATTCGAGGTTGTATACCCTGATTATGTCGTACCACCTCAGTCCCAGACGACCACAACTCCCTCTACCATGTCACGCCACATCCATTCAACACTTGCCTTTGGCCCAAGCAACAGCAATAGTTCAAGCGACTCGCGACTTCTTCGAAGTCGCACCAAGAAAAAGACTATGTACCCTGTCTGGGACGAAGAGTTTGAGTACGCTCCAATCTTATCGCTGAAGGGTTACTTGTCTGTACGTGTCTTGAACGACCGAAAACTTACACGCGAGCAAGTCATTGGAGAGACGCGTATTCCACTAAGGACTTTACTGCATCAGAAGAAGACTGTCGAGTGGTTTTCGTTGCGTGTTGTATCTCAACCGAGCGCGAAGTCTCTGAGTTTGTCTCGCGCCAACAATGCTGCACTCCGGACATGTGGGGGTGCCATTCGTCTGCAATTGCAACTCACTTTTTCCAGAGTAGAGAGACTCAAACGCACCGTCGACGAGCTGGTCACCAAGTATTTTCACGAACACAACCAATTGCCACCGTTTATCGAGCGCGTCGGACAACTGGAAAAGCGGCAAGGATCACGAGACGATGACATGGAACCATTGTTTGCCTTGCGCGAAGAAATTGAAGCTCAAGAAAACAAATCGCGAAAAGTGCCTCCTCCCATCATCACGTCTTTCCCCATCGACGAACTCGAAAACTCTCTGCACCGCTACGAGTCTTGGCGACACGAGCCAGGACTGGGCGGAAACAGTGATCAAGCGATGGCGTCACCACAGCGTCAAGTGGCACCAGCATCACCAGCGAGGGCGGCGTATTCCTCAGTATCCGCTCGTTCTCAGCATCATGCTCACTCAGTGTCAGCCACAACTCATGTGCAGCGGACCAAGCGGTCTACGAGCCCTACTGCTGATGAGTCAAGACGATCGTATCCATTGGCGACAGAATTTCTCGGACAACCGAGTCAACCGCGGGTATCGACGGCAGCGTCTGCGATAACCACCAGCAAGAAAAGAGCTGCCTCTCCAATACATTCACGCTCAATGGCGCGCCCTCCGGTGAGAAAAGCTACGGCAATTCAATCCAAAGTACCCAGCGGCACAAGCGTCATGCCACTGTCAGCCAAGCCCAAACCCACACGACCAAACCCACGGCTGTCGTATGCAGCGCTGGCGCCTACTCGTCATGGGTCAGCGTTTGATGACCCCGAATGTTTCGACGACTACAGCCCGTATCACCCCGACTTCCAATTCAATGGCGACATCATAAGTGTTGGCAGCAGCAACAACCAGTACGGTGGTCGTAGGAACACGAAGTACGGTCTGAGCACATGGGACTCGCCACGAGGCGTCGATGACCGCAAGACGGACTTGCGAATCTTCAAGAGCCCAGGCTTTGGACGGCGCGAGCCCACACAGGGTTTTCCAGAGCGCTACATCGGGCTCGACAACCAAACCTCTGAGCGACTGAAGCGCATGTTTGGGCGCATGGATTCCAACGGATCCTAGCGTGCATATGACCACGGCAGTGCACGATCCCACGAGTTGATCGATGAGCTCGTGCGTGCATGCGTTTTGTCCAAACAATTTTGTGCGATCACGACCTTGGCAGATACATCCTGACAACTGCAAACAACCCGTCGTGTCAACGTGCTATGCTAGGGCGGATGAGCCAAGTGTGTGCGATGCTTCACAGCGTGTCGCACTCCATTTCTAGGTGCGTTCCTCACGCGTTCCGGAAGGGACACGGTCTCATGCCATATATTGGCACAGGAAGAAGGCCATGGCGAAGACGTGCACGAGAGCTCACTTGTTGATTGTCGTTGCTGACTGCTTGTGATCGTCGTGAACGCAGCATAGCACTGATGCCGTGGCTGCGCCGAAGCGCGCTGTTCTTGTTTATCGTGGCAACGCGGCCGGCGATGGCGTTGGTACCAGACGAATCTCTGCCTCCTCATAACGACACGAGCTACATCATCAGTGAACTACGCCAACGCCACGAAGACACACCCATCGGGACGAATATGATCCCTGGCGTGTGCTATTCGCCGTTCCACAATCCAGAGTATCCGCTCCACGGCGGTTGGGTCGGCGACCTCAACAGCGCCATGATCAACGACTTCTCTATCATGAAAAGCTACTTCTCGGTCGTGCGCACGTATTACTCGAGCTACTACGGAATCCCTGTTGCACCGGCGGCTGCGATCAACAATGTCTCGCTATTCCTCGGTGTCTTCATGACGAATGAAGGATGGTACAGCAACCAAGTGGACGACGCCATCACTGCAGTGCAGCAGCACCCGCGCACCATCGCAGCGATCCTTGTAGGCAATGAAAACATCTGGCCGGCCGGGGACTACAGCCCACAAGAGGTGTCCGACCGCATCACGGACCTTCGTCGCCGTCTGGCCTCAAAAGGTCTCTCTGTGCCCATCGGCACAGTTCAACGCGCCGCCGAGTGGCTCGATAGCAGTCGCCAAAGTCAAATGCTGGCGCTTGCAGCCAATTGCGACATTGTCGGCGTCAACATCTATCCGTTTTTCGATGCCAACTACCTGCCGCAGGCTCCGCTGGCCATTCTCAATGCCATTTGGGACAAAATGCTGGCTTTGTATCCTGAGTCTAAGGTGCGACTGACGGAGATTGGATTTCCGACGGGTGGGGCGCCAGCGACGTACGCGCCCAACAACATCCCGTCGCTGAGTAACTCGGAAGTGTTCTACAACGCGTTTCTGAAGTGGGCGCCCAATAAAGGGCAAGGTCGCGAGGCATTTTGGTTCATGTTTTTCGACCGAGCTCCATATGACGATACAATGCAGGTCGAACTAGAGAAGTACTTCGGGTTTTTCACCTACGACAAGAAGAGCAAGGACTTGGGCTATCCACTGCGCTTGACGCAGCTCATGTGCGGTTCAAGTCCAGCGATAACGCGAGCGACGACGCAACCACCGCTAAGTTCTTCTCCGCCACCAGCGCTGCTCTCGCCTTCTCCGAGCCCCGTTCCACCACCTCCAACAACGCAAGCACCAACACAAACACCGGCACCCCCACTAATAACAACGCAAGTTCCAGCACCGGCGCCGACACCAGCGACCACACAGGCACCACCACCGACGTCGGTTCCACCTCCATTCCTACCGACTATGCCTTCCACCGTTGGCGTCTGCGTGGTGAAAAAGCGTTGGCCATAGCTGTCGAGGACTAGTGCGTGAATACATTAAATGACAACCCCGACCGCTTCATTTCGTGACAGACCTACAGACAGACGTCGAGCATGCTCACGCTATTGTCTTGGCTCATGTACGGCACCAGGGCCTCGCCAAACGCATCGTACAGCAGCTCCACAATGTCTGGCAGTGCGATCGACGATGCGCCGCGCTGCATGTTCTTGCACATTGAGAAATACATTCCTGAGGCATGCTGCAAACAACGCGGGCATCAGCATGATCATATCCTCAGCAGCAGCTTCTGTTCTGTTGCTCATCAACTCACCACAAGAATGCCGAAGCAGTTCTGTGCTTCCAGTCGTTCCACAAGGTTCGGATTGGACGATGACAGCGCTGGCTCAAGACGGCTGTAATACGCCGACAGATTGGGAAATAGCAAACCCTCCATTGCCAATGGGCCAAGGAACAAGATTCCTGTGAAGCAACAGACCGCTTTGATCAGAATACCGATGCGTAGTCAGCGATTTCCATTCCCAAGGAACATCGTACCGTGCAAAGCGCCGTATTGCGTCGTGAACGGGCACAGCGGATCTGTCAGTGCCTTGTGATACGTCTTCGAGACTCGAGCTTGAATGTGCTGGTACGTTTCGCCAAAGCGCGCGCAGATCTGCGCCACCAACTGAGCTGCGTACTTGCGTAGCGCCCAGTGGTCATCGGCAGGGTTTTCGCAAAGTTGCTTGCCGAGCACGCACGTCAAAATCGCGGGCAGCAATTGATGCAGCTACAGGAAAAACAATGATGTCAGTACGATACGGACACTACCATCAGAACGTGAGGAAACCAGCAGTGGTCACGCACGTAGAGCTCAACGCGAAGGTGATGGTTCGACAGCAGGCATCTGCACATGCGCATGAGCGAGAACAGTCGCGCAAGGTCCCGATCGCTGTGTTTGACCTGAACAGTACGATCATTACCACCGTCAGTACTTCATTCCCACCTGACACCTGCGTATCCACCATCATGACGTACTTCCTCGTAGATGAAGCGGGAGAAGTATGGCAGCAGCTGGTGAATGCCCGGATCATTGGCCAAGCTCGTGAACGCCGCTCGCTCCAGCTCGTGGTCTTCGCTCTTGATCGCTTCCGTGACTTTGGTGTAGTACAGCTGCATCTCTTCTGTCAGTACGTGCTTGACCAGTGGCTTGCGGTCCACCTGGTTAACGAACGTGTCGTCCTTGATGGACGTCCTGCTACTCGAATCGTCTTCGATCGACTCGTTCTCGGGGATCATTGGCTGCACGCCCTCAACAGCAAGCCAGTGGATATTCAGCGAAGGCTGCATCGGCAGCGACGGCAGCGGCGCGTTCAGGATCTCGGACAGCTCCAGCTCATCGTCGTCCACAAAGTACAACGTCTTCTGCTCGTCACACTGCCGGTATTTGACTGCGCCAGAGGCTCCAAAGCCATAGAGACCCTGTCATGAGCACAGCAAAAAGTTAAGAACACATGACCAGCATCGGCGCAACGAGAGTCGCTCCGGAGCCTCCCATCCACATGACGCACCTCCAGGTTGCGCGCTTGCAGCGCCTGGTTCACGTGCGCCGTCGTCAAGTGCGCGCGCTTGCCGTGCGCGCGGAACTTGAGCGCATCCTGGATGATCTCGCGCAGCCGCAACTCAACCTCTGGCAGCAGCTCGCGCACGCAATCTTCCTTCAGGTCATCGATGCCGAGTGACTGCCCCACAACGCGGATGAGCTCCGGCCGCAGCACGCTCATGATGGCGCACTTGTGGGCAACACAGCTCACACTTGACAACACACACATACTACCGGTCTGATACCGGTTATGATCGGTATGCCGTACTTTGTAATTACCGATCCCTGAATTACCCGGTTGTTAATCACATTGATTGTGGTAGGCGTTTGACAAAGCGGTCGATCAATTGTGATTCCCATGACGGTCGTAGGAACAATGACTGCGTGCAAGGCTTCGTGGTGGTGTGGGTGCGGGTGTGGGTGCCTACAGTGGTTCTGTTGCACTCTTGTTCGATCAAGCTCGGAGAACAATGCGCTGTGTCGATCATGCGCGTCGTTTCGATTCTTTGGGGCAGTTTCTGGACGCCTCTTCAGCGCTAGTTGAGACTTGCGGCTGCTGCACCAGCAACAGCAACGTCAGCAAAGCGCAAAACCAGCGCACGTGGAGAGCAGAGTCACTGTGCTTTGAGCTGTCAATATGGGTTGCTGTAGTTGCTGCGCCAAGTGCTGCCTGTGCTCTGTGTGCGTCCCCGTGTTGGCTGCCGCAGTACTGCTCGCTACCGTTCCGGCGTTCTACCTTTCGTACGACAACTACTGGAAACCATGGGGCGAAGAACAGCTCAAGCACGCTCCACCACTGCCAGACGTGAGCAAACTCTCGTGTGGGGACTGTGCCGGCATCAATCTCGAGTATCCGATCTCAGGCATCAGCTCCAACTACTCGCAGTTCCAAGTGTACCTGATGAATGAAGGCGGACGTCTAGCGTCGGCGTTCACGGCCACTGGTGTCAGTCTCGGCGGAGCGTCCGTCATTCTCACATCGCTATCCGCCATGCTATCAGCTTCCGCGATGTCCATGGCTTCGTATGGCGGTGGCTTCGAGATGTTCCTCATGATCAATCAAGGCCAGTTCATCACCCAACTGGGCAGTCTCAACCTTGGAGGCATGCCACAGTTCTTCCTCGAGTTCTGCAAGCGTTTTGCCTGGACAAATCTCATGGTGTTCCCACCAGAGAAATTACATACTCGGAGCAACACAACGATGCGAATGCTGCTCGACACCAGTCCGGATGCCACCGTTAAAGGTGTCGACCGCTATGCCCAAGCTCTCGGTGTCAACGCAGACCATCTCTTCTACTACACTATCGCAGCGTTGTGGGTAGTCGTTGCGCTGGTCTTCGTGATATACTTGATTGGGAAGCTAGTTATCACCAAGTTGTTGCAGCCGGAAGATGACGAAGTCACCCAGGAACTCCAACAGCGCGTTGTGTGGGCGACGATCCAATTGCTGCTCGTCATGCAGTTCGCGATCGCGATGACATCGTGGTTTCAGATCAATTATTCCATTCAGACCCATAGTGCCCGTTTTGGGCTGGCACTTGCGGTGATCGTATTCGCGGTGTCATGCGTCGGCGTCGTCGCATTTGGTGTCGTCAAAATCGCTCAGAACAAGCAAGAGCTGTACGACCTTGGCTCGGCCGAGCACGAGCAAAAGCCCTTTCACCGGACATACGGCGCCTATTACGCAGACTTCACGCGTGAGAATCGATACTTCTTTGTGGCCAAGATTGGTCTCGACATTGCGTCAGGAGCCGTTGTCGGAGCCGTGAAAGACGTGCGATATCAGATTGCAGCGCTCGTGGCTCTGAATGCCATATACGTGCTGTTGCTGGTCATTCGAAAGCCCTACTTAGTTCCATTCTTTCTGCAGATGAGTGTGATTACTGGTTATCTCAAAGTGGTGATGCTGCTATTGGCGCTCGTCCAAGCTCGCCCCGATGTCTTTCCGCAACGCGTTCGAGATCTCGTGGCTGTCGTCATCATCGGTGTCAATGGCCTGATGTTCGTTTGCCTCTTGCTGCGGCAGCTTTATGTTGTGGTAGGAGTCGTTTACAAGTGGTGCACGAACAAGAAAGGCGAGGAAGACGACGGCATTCCACTTCAAGAGCGACCCCAGCGTCCTCAACCACAATTGGACGAGTTCAACGAGCTTGAAAGCGATCTTGGTCCAGAGACGCCACCATTCGATGGCACCCCACCATCCACAGCTGCGTACCATAATGACCACGGTACTTTCAATGGCGTGGGTGGTTCAGCTTCCAAGGATCGCAACAGCGGGACAATGTGGGCGCGAGTTTAAGATGGAGGCTGCTGCTATCCAGCCATCATCATTCCGCAACTAACATGCATGGTCTCGACAAATTGGACACGAGTTGAGACAAGGAAGATCGTTCTCGACGCTGCCGCTGCAATACTGCGGCACTAAGGCGAGCCAATGCAGAGCTGAGTCTTTCATCAACAGTCATCTTGTCCCTGAAATGGTCAGTCAGTTGGTCACCACTTAGTTGCTAAACTAATTAAGTGAAGTCGTTGTTCATGTGGATCAGTCTGCATGGAGTTGCGAGAGTGGTCCACCAACCCGATGGCACAACCAGCCTTCGAAGCCACACCACTTCTGCGGACCACGCCATCGTCTCAGTTTTGACAACACACACCAACAAACAATGACAGCTGGTTTATTTGAACGAGAATGATTGAGATTGTTGTTCGTCGCGATCTTTACGCGAACTGACCGTCAGCTTCGGCAGTAGAGCTGCCGGCTGGGACCTTGTCAAAGTGAACCTGGACGGTCTCGTCCGAGTCGCGGGCGTAGGCGCGGATGGTGAAGCCTTGGTGGAGCGCGTCCGGGTTGGCAGGCAGCAGCGTGCGGTACGAGCCGTAGTCGACGATGTCGCCTGGCTGGCCAAACTCGGCCACCGTGCCGTCGGCGTACTCGAGCTCGATCTTGCCGACGGCGCGGCGGAAGTTGCGTGGCTGGAGGCTGATGTATCCGTTGCTGGTGCCAGGATGGAAGAAGAACTCGACGTTGCCCTTGACAAAGTCGTCTGGGCACGGCACGAGTTCCCACTCGATGGGCGCGCTGCTGGACGACGAGCCGTAGAACATATCGCGGAATGCCTGGCGGGACACCAGCAAGCTGCCTGGCTGGCAGCGTGGGTCACCGGTTGGGCACAGGTCATTGTCATCGTACGACGTAATGAGTACGGTAACTGCGCGCGTTGGAGTGCTGCCCGTCGAGGTTGGCTTGACAGTGGCGCATTGCCCACAGAGCGAGGCGTTGTTCCAGTCAGGCTTCATCAGGTAGGCGAAGTGGCTCTCGCCGGCCGAGATGTGGTTGCCCCAGATGTTGTCGTAGTAGCACTTGTTGGGCAGGTAGTCGGTACCGAGGACGTTCTTGGCGTAGCCCTGGAACTTGGTTGGCTGGCCGGCCGAGACGGCCGTGGCGAGTAGAGCAGCGGTGGCGATCGACGCGAGCATTGCGAGCTGAAAGCTGGTTGACTGGTAGTTTGCGCTGTAGAAGGCGAATTGAGGAGTGAGAAGAGATATCGAGCTCACTCGCACACGTCCGGCAGTGGGCTGCGTATTGACGCGATCGCATCTTCTACCAGTGAACTGCAACACAGTGAGTCCAAGCGTGGGACGAGTGCAATTTTTCAACAGACCACTTGACGAGATTCCTGCGTCAGCCCTGGCGTGGTTTCTGCACCACAGGCACCTGATGTCACGCGATCTCGCTGTTCCGAAGCTGCGACATCCCATCGGCAGCAGAAGAAGCTCACGCAGATGCCGCCATACCAATTCGAGCAAGCTGCCTTCATCCATCAATTATCGTGATCATCATCATCCATCAGTCCCCGTCTCTTCCACAGCAGGAAGCAGGTGAAAATTTGGTCATGCTTTGATTACAGTAGTTTTCGTACTAAGTAAAAGATGTGTGAAAGAGAGGATCTGTCTACGTTGTGGCTAAGAACCTGGCCTGCTCCAAACCGAATCTCATCGTCGCAAATATTTCTTCGTCTACTCATTGCACGCGCGCGTGTGCGTGTGCGTGGGTGCGGCCTAGGTTGACGTCGTCTCTCCGTCCGTGCCGACGTCTCGAGGCAGCGGGATCTCGCCGCCATCCTTGCGCAGCACCTGCTGGCCGTCTCGCGTGCGAGCCAGCTTCCATCCTTCCATGATCAAGCCTGTTCGAGACCATCCCTTGGACGTGCGGCCGAGCGCGCCGTAGCGGTTCAACGGCAGGTTCTGCTTGACCAGCGCCGAGAGCACGTCGTCGTGCTGCTGCTGCCTCGCGTCTACAATCTTGCCACGACGTTGTGGGAGGAACATGACGCAGGTCGTCAAGACTCCAAGGAATAGAGCCATGACGCACGTCAATAGCAATTTTAGCAGTTGATAGCTGGCATTGCTGCGGTCGTCCGGTGCCAGCAAACGGAGCACCAGGATGAGCACGACAAAAACCGCCCGCAGGCGGAACTGGTGCATCCAGTCGATCGGTCGAGTGGGACGCACACAACGATTAGTTAGGTCGAAGCCAATCTTCATGAACCACGTCATACTGAGGGTCACGAACACGTCCGCAGCAATCGGGTTCACGCGTTCGCTCTGGTAGTTGGGCAGAAACATGTAATCGTTGGGCATATGGAAGCCCAGCAGCGCCGGCACGGACGCGAGCAAGAAGAGCAGGCACTGCGACGTCGTCAGCACGTTGTTGCCTTGGATGTTGAGCTGCAGCGCCACTTCGACGTCCAGGCACTCGAACTGTGTGATTTGGTACGCCTGGTACAGTTTTCCGAGGTATTTGAACACGAGGACACCGGCGATCGTGTTGAGCATTACGGCCAAGGACCAGTTGCTGAGCAGCGCCTTGCGCAAGCCTTCTGATTCGTAGCGGTTGCGTCGGAGCTGCACGTTCTGGGGCTCACCGAAGCATCGCTTCGACACGTTTAGATAGCGCAACTCTAGCACATCGTAGCACGATGTCGTGGACTGCACGTGGCGAATGGTATCTGCCAGTGGCGTCTTGAGCGGCCAGAACTTGAGCAGCCCCGCGCGCAGCACGGTTGACTGCCAGTAGAGTGGAGAGCCGAGGCCAGTGGTTGACTGCGTAACCTCAGCTGTACCGACAATGTGCTCTCGGTAGATGACGACCGGCTCGGCCCCCGCCGCAACCATTGCGTTTGATATGTTGGCAGCAATGGCCGGCGCCTTGAAGAGCAAATCTTCGGCTGCTTTGGCCAACCCGGGGTAAATCTTGCCGTAGATGACGTCCAGTGAATCGCTGTCACCCACAAGTTCCGTGCCATTGCCGAGTGCGTGGACGCCACAGTAGAGGTCCGTGTCGGCAAAGCGCAGCACGCCGTTTAAGCTGGTCACAAACAGGCGAAATGAATCGTCCAACTCCTCCAGGTATGCTGAGAGCACGGCGTCAATTCCGAGGTATTCGACCATGGCGCTTAACAGCGGAGCTACGACCCAGTTGCTCCCGTCGTCCTTGCTGGTGAACTGACCGTGTCGGAAGGGATAAGCCACGCGTTCGCCCGACAGAGTCTCGATCGTCATCTCCTGCTTCCGGATCTGCGACAGCATCCAGGTGCGTGTGTCTTCGTCCGCTTCCGACATGAACATCAAGTACGATGCCGGCTGGCTTAGCTTGAACAGCGTGAGCAGAGCGACTTTCCCTAACACTTTGAAGATCGCGCGATGGCAACGATTGCGCGTGAAGTCATCCGCCGACAAGATCGGACCGAGGTCGAACGCTTGTGCGGAGAGGTATGGATCCAGAATTTCCAAGGGCGAGTCATTGGATGCCTCGAAGTTGCGATACCAGGCCGCGTACTTGGCTTCGTCAGTCCACATCTTCGCTGGCGGCGCGTCCTCCTTCGGCAACTCTCGTAGAGGGAAGATCATGAGCGTGTTCGCGCTGACAGAATTCTTGAAGGTGTTAATGCCCGAACCCGTGCTACCAACGAGTTTGTAGTTCTGCGTGTCGTGACTAGCACTGGTCGAGGAAACATAGACGCTGACGAGGTCAGGGAAGAACACCATGTACTGGAGCATTCGCATTGACGAACCGAGGACACGGTTTGCTAGGCTACCGAGCTTGAATTGAGCCTCCACCATCGTGAGCTTTGTGAGTCCAAGGTGTTGATAAAACGATGGCCGAGTCGTGCGAGTGGAATGCCTGGCACCGGAGGTGAAGCTGATGGATGACTGGAAGATAGGAGCCATCACTGTATCTAGACCTGGAGGAAGATGGATCAGGGGAGCCGACGCAGCACCGTAAAGGTCTTGATCAATGAGAGCGTCTTGAATGAGTCGAAGCACGAACGCGCGCGTATAGTAGTAGCCCACGGTCAATTCGGTCGCGATGCAAGCATCGAGACTGTTGGTTTGTAAATCTCCCACTTGCACGCCTAGCATGTACGCATCGCGATCATACAAGTATGGGGAGGCGCCCTTGAACGCACTCACCGAGCTCATATCCAACGCATAACCCACGTCCTGTGCGTAGTTGAGGTCCTGAAGTGTCGTGTTCCAGCTCTTGGTCTCAAACAGCGCCGACATGACCTGGTGGAAGTAATCCACGACAAAGAGCAGTCCAATGTTGTTCTGCATACCTGAGTGCGGTGGCAAAATGGCGGCCAAGTCCACATCTTCGTAGACTCGTGATTCGTTATCTTGCGCATATCTCGCAGGACACGGCAACCCATCCGCTCCTAGGCAGCGCGTGGCCGTGAGGAAGGAATTTCCTGCCCCACATGCCAACGTGATCGGAATTTCCATGGGACCAGCGCCACCTGAAGCGCCGGACGAATCGCGAAGGAGCAAGACGACGGTGTCGCTGGACGACAATTCACGCTTTGTGAACGTCCCCCCGGGGAACTCTGCACTCTGGAATACGAGATCGTAGTACTGAGCGATCGTGTCGAACTCGTTGAACCAAAGGAACTTGTACGTCGCATCAACGTCGAAAGTTGCCGCTTGTTCGAGGTGAATTCGCACGATGTCATGCGACAACGCGACGTCAAGGACACTCTTTAGCAGTGGCGTGATGCTGGAGCCGGGGAACTCTGCTGGCGCTGACGAGGTCACGGTGCCTGGTGGACTGGCGCGACGGTAGCCGTACGTGGCGCTCACGGACTCGATCGCATCAGCTCGTGTGGTGGGGTAAAAGATGAGAGCGATGTTCTTCAACGGAATCACGCACGCCCAGCTTGCCTGGAGGAGCAGAATGAATAGAGCCGTCTTATGAAGCACGCGGCGCTTGATTCCTGGGGTGGCGGAGGAGGAGGTGGTGTTGCTGCGTCGCCTTCCAAGCCGACGTCGGTTGATTCGCTCCAAGCTTCGGTCTTCCGGCGCTCTGACACCTTGCGACTTGAAGCAGAGTCAGGCGGTGGTGGCCCACCGACCCCTCCGGGAACGAGCTCGGTGTCCATGATGGCTTCATCGAATGAGTCCGACCGCATCCTCGAGTGTGCGTGGGCAGCAGGCTCCGAGGACTATGATCCAGCTACACGTGATGCTGGTGGCGGATCATGCGGTGCGTGCTCAGCCTTCAATAACGGCTCCAAGAGCGAGAAACGGTTCTGCCACTTCGCAACAGTCACATCCGGGAAGAAATATGAGCACGAGGGAGGGAGCGGGATCAAAACGAGGATGAAAGCATCTTGCTCGATAGGGGATTGCATGCAATTTGTTGTTGACTCTTAAATTGCTCAGTATGAACTTCGCCGACATCCTCGGCGATACCTAAAGTTCCATTGACACGCAGTATAATGAAAACCTTCAGCGCTCTGTCATAGCCCAAACCAACGGTAGAGTTGATGGTCACCATCAAGCTGAACGTCAGCGGACTCCATCCTTCCTTCGACCTCGTGAAACTCGGGCGTCCGTGCAAAGTTCGCTTGGTTGAGCTGCAATAAACTCCTGGCAAGGTTGTGGACGAAAGGTTCGGTAGCTTATCCACGTAGAGGAAAGCGCTCTCATGACACTTCTGTGGAGGGCACTACGACCGTGGGTTTGCTGGTGCGCCATTATTATCGGCCATCGCACAGCAGACAACCTACAGCAAGACTAACGTGAGTCCTGTCGGTCCACATGTTTCGTTCATGAACAAGGTCCGTACGAGCAAGCATAGCGGCATCGAACCGGAGAGAATCGGTAAAAACTTAAAAACTTAGCAATGACCAACGCATTTGATGCCCCACGATCCGAATGTAGTACCGCGCTATGGCATCAATAACTGGCAAAGAGTGCCTTGGAACAAACACACCATCAAGCTGCAACAGCAGCTCTCGTATCACAGGCAGCAAACAAGCAACATCAACATCCGAACCAACATAAAATCCATCCAACCCACTCCAACCTAACTCACGGCAGACATGATACAGCATCACGTATTGATACTCGCTGTGCGGCACTGCAGACTCCGCTACCATCGATCCCTTTCAGGCACACTTCTAGTCCCAGTGCCAAGTCTCCAGACTTCCTCGCTGTCTTCCAGGATCTCGAAAAGCGCCAAGCGACAAGCGAACGCGAACCATCACTCGCGCCTCTTCGTGCCTCCGCCTCCGCTCCGGGTCACAGTCACGACTGTCATACTCCATCCAGCGCAGCAGCCACAGCCGCAGCCTTGCACGGCCATGTCCAGTGACACGATCTGCGCCTCGCCACGCTCGTTGCCATGTCATGACGTACATCGTCCAGCCAGCCATGGGTGCCAAGGCCGGAAGCCTGCGTGGGACAGCGCCGTGATGCCGCATCCCGCGTAGCTGTCAGCCTCCATGTTGCAACAGCGCACGGGTGCAAAATTTGCGGAGAATCAAGGGATAAAGAGTGCGCGCGTCAGTCGCGCAATCACACAGCTCCTCTGTCTCAGCGTCACCACCACATCCGCCGCTCCCCATCAGCACTCGCTATCGCAAATGATTTGTTATTTCGTTCCCGCATCCTCATCAGCACCTTCGTCTGGTCAAATACACGGACATCGGTTGCCGACTGCGCCAATATTGTGGACCATGGTGATGCCATCGTGCGTACCTGAGTTGTCTGTACACATACAAATGAATTGTTTGTTGCAGCAAAAATTTCGAGCCTTCCTGCTTCCACGCCGCGAAAAATCGACCACGACACAACGCCAGGCCCGGCAGACGCAACACGTCCATGGTGGCGCCACCCTATTCCATCCCACCCAGCCTGGCCGGACCAGCCAGGATACGCCACACCCCTGTCGGTCCACCACGACAACCTTGACGCACCGCCGCTCGGTCTCCTCATTCTGCTTTTCGCCTCACACGCGCCAACGCCACCAACACCACGGCGCTCACACCGCCTGCTGTATCGCACACGCCACACGCCATGCTCGCGTCCATCACTACGGCTGCTCTCGTCGCGACGTCCGTCGTCGCGGCTTCGACCAGTGCCACCGCCGCCGCCGCCGCCGCTGCTTCTGCTGCTGTCGAGACCAAGTTCCAGGGCTACGCCCGAAACACCGCGACGACCGACTACCTGCCCAACAAGTGCTACTACGACAACATCTGGGGCGACCGCATCTCGGCTGGCGAGAGCCACTTCGCCTACGTACTGAAGCCTGATTGGCACAACGCCTCGGTCTGCGGACAATGCGCCACCGTCAAGGTGACCGGCGCCACCGGCAGTGCGCGCACGCGTCCTGTCACCGTGCTCATCACGTCGTACGATGACAATGTGCTGTGCCCGACGGGCGACCCACGCTGCCAGCCAGGCAGCTTGCTGCTGTCGACGCAGGCGTACCGAGACATGTTCTACGGCACGACGCCCAGCAGCGCGCCCATCGAGTGGGAACTCGTGCCGTGCCCAGACGACTTTGTCAAGGGCAACGTCGAGTTCTTCTTCCATCCTGGCACCAGCAACGGATACATCAGCCTCCAGCCACGCAACTTCCGCCGCGCCGTCGGCAAGATCGAGCTCGAGTACGCCGACGGCACGGTGGCCGAGTTTGGCCAGCCAGGCGACATCGTCGACTACGGCTCGTACCGCACGCTGCTGCCTGCCAACCCGGACGCGCTCCACCAAGGCTTCACCATCCGCGCCTACGCCCGCGACTCGGACGACACGGTGGAAGTGCACTTTGACAAGATTCCGGCCGGCAGCTCCACGGTGCAGGCCGACGGTCAGTTTTAGGAGCTTGCGGTGTCAGACCGCCGCACGCGAGCCTAGTGTGTATCCACTAGCGTACCCTATCTTGCCCACGTATTCGTTCACAAACTCAAAACAATATCAACATCGGTATCCACATCAAATCCATCCAACCCACTCCAACCTAACTCACGGCAGACATGATACCGCATCACATATTCATACTCGCTGTGCGGCACTGCGGACTACTCACAATCACAGTTTCCACACTTCGCTGGCATTCTTTCGGTATGTTGAAATGCCGAAGGTGTGTAAAGCGGCTCTGGCGGTGGAAGACTGTAAGCGACCGGTTTTTAAGCTGCAAATCGAGTTGGATTTCGGTGTGGGAATATCCTGGTTCGTTGCGTACGTACACGTTTGAGATGATGTGTGGAAAGTAGTAATACTAATTTTGAATGCCTGAAGAGGCACCTGCATGACGTGCTTGCCACACTCAGCAGAGCCCCGAAGAGAAAGCGGGGAGTAGATGACAGAAGGGTTCCCATTGCGTCACCGCGCCATCCATGTGCCAGATCACATTCGGCGACTCGAGGTCATCAGTCCAACTCGCGATGGGCTCCGACACGCTCCTTCGCCACCCACGACGCCTCCAGTGCGCGTACATCCGCATTCGCGTCGCGGTCCCACGTCCTTCCGAGCATTGGCACCCGCGCAAGTGATGCGCGACATCGGCCAGGAGGAAGACGACTTCGCAAGTGTCTTTGGCAATCTTACTGTCTGGGTCGACGCAGCTGTGAACAAAAGCGCACACCACGCAGGATTTGATCGTGTGCATTTGTACCTGACTTTTTTTGCTAGCGCCATCGAGAAGCTACTTCCTCCAAATGAACGCATGAGTGAGCTGTATGAGCAGCTGCAGGAATATCTCGAGTATCTGAGCGCTGAAGCACCCACCCCTGTTGACGACACAAAGCCAGGTACGAAGACGAAGAAGGCATCCACTAGCACACTTAACTCTCCGATTCAACGGATCCTGCACCTACCGTCAACTACGTCGAAGACGTCGATTGTACCACTGTTGTCGCCACGCGCAGCCCAATTGATCTTGAAATCACCACCCATGTTCAAGCCACACGCCACAACGTCCTCACCGGCCAAAGCTGTTGCCTCGTTGCTTCAACCAGTGAAACCAAAACGAATCATCGAGATGACAGAGCACGAAGTGTCGATTCTAGAGGTTGCGTTATACTACGACGAGGTAGTGCAGCGCAAGCCCAAGGCACACGCGACGCCCACATGGATGCTGTTGACCACCAAAGCACGAATGGCGCGACTGCGACAGGTGAAGAAACGTTTATCGCGAGGCGCGTTTTTCATTGCCGTCGGTTTGTCGGTCAACGCGATTGCCTCCCCGACGATAACAGCTGTGGTCCGATCTAATGGATCGATTTGGGGCAAGGGGGAGAGCAAACATTTCCGAGTGCGCCAGCTGGAGTTGGCTCCTTATTTCATGCTGATCATTAGCTGCATGCATGAAACGATCCGACGCATTGGAGTGTTCTCCTCCGAGGTGGCGGACTACGCGACCTACATCTTGTGCGAATTGACGTTGGAACGCTACGAGCGCATGTTCAATGAGGTGGTTCAGCAACAGCAGAAAGCTCAAGAACAGTTACAGGCACTGAAGCAGCAGCGAGCAAATTTGCAGCAGTCGATTCAGCAAATAGAAGCAGAGATTCAGCGGCTGCAGGCACAAAACGTCAAATCATTGGAAGTGTGGAACTTGGAGAAAGAAGAAATGGCTCGCTTGGAACAGGAAGAACAGTGGCACGGCCATTGCAAGTCTCTAATTCTCGATTGCCTCGGACAACTCCAGCATGCCGTTAACCTGCCTACGTGGCTACAACAGCCGCGGTCGCAGATCAGCCCCACCGCATCGTCCAAGTTAGCACCGCCACAAGCAGCTGTTCCTGAATTGCCCGGTGGTACCGATCAAGGTGAAGAGGATAATGGTCAAGTTGAGCGAAGTAGCAACGAAGAAGCACGTGCAATTGAATACCAGCGCCTCCCGCCAGGCTCAGCGCTGTTTCACTTCCGGAATCGCTTCCAAGTGGTCTACATGGCCCACTTGGTCCTTCTTTGCCGTAGCTATCTGCATCTTCATGAGCGAAAGACCTTGGTGGAAGTCGTGAAAGCCACGTCTATTAGTCGCACGACTGGAGATGACGTTGGCGGGGCATCTCAGCACTCCAATCCCAATGATGAGTCGCCCCCACATTTTCATATCCCGGAACTCTCCCACATGGGCTCAACTGCAAGTCTTAGCAGTGCGGCGATGACCAACATGTCGCCTACTTTGGCCCTATTGCATGCCAGCAGTCTGGCATCCAACCCGATGGAAAAAATATCGCTAAACGAGCTGCACACGCTGCGAGAAATCAACGACGCGCTACGTGCTATCGAGATTCTGTACGCGACAACAGAAGCGACTCTGCAACATCCATCTCGACGTGGTGTCGAAGACGATTCGCTTGACGCTGGCCACTGCCAGCTCATTATGCGCCGACAGCGCAACATCGGCACACAATTCCCCGAAATTAACACCGCGAGAAAAGGAAGCTCCAGCTTTCTTCGATCTCTCTCCTACTGCACAATCGCTGCCACCAAGATCAACTCAACACCGTTTATTTCTGCCGGAACAAGTGCGAGCAATGCAGCAGCATTAATGGTGGCTGCCCAGGGATCAAACCCGAGTGGCACCGGGCGCCGTAGAAGCCTCACATCCAACCGCAAGGAATCGATATTCGCCCAGCAAGGTAATCCTACGCGCATTCGCCTGAATAAGGCCTGGAATCGACTGCCACGACATATCAAGGGTCTGTTGCTGTCCTACGACATTGAGACGGATCCATTTCCGTCATCCTCGCCGATATCGATCGTTTATGCCATGACAAAAGACGAAATTCTTGAGCGAATCCGCTGGCTCTACACGCTGGTGCTGGATAATGCGTATGTGACGGTCGTTGCGCCAACGTCAACCACGTCTACGACAACAAGCAGCAATGCCAGCACCGACAACCTAGCTGTTTCGCTCACTTCGACTTTGTCCACTTGGCGCTGTGAGCACTTCGTCGAGTTTATTTATGCGTGCTTTCTCGACCAAGTCAATGGCCGTGTCAAGAAATGCGAGCGCGAATTTGTGCGCTTTTTCGCTAGTATCCAGCTAGTAATGTCGTCGTCGATGACTGCGGGAGGCATCCTCGGTAGCACTGGCTCGGCTACGTCTGCTGCTGCGTTGCCCCCATCCGCCATGGCTTCGAGCGGCATGGATGCGCTGCATTTCTTCTCAACGCTCACACGTCTGTACTACTTCGACAACGGCTCGCACGACAAGTTCGATCTTCCTCCTCGGGTGTTTCCAGTCTTTTTCTACTGCCATCGCGTGCTGTCATACGTGGCCGTGATGAAGAAGGTATCGCTCGGCTCCAACGGCCTGCCAGCTGATGTCTGGTCCGCCGCATCTGAGGATGGATCGGGTTCCACGGGGCGGCGTAGCAATGCCAGTAGCGCTGGGACTTACGTCCTCCTCGAATCCGCCAAAACCGTGATGATCTACCTGTTGTCCGGTGCAGTTCCAGACATCTCGACCGTGCTTGAAGACCGTTTCCAGTTTCTGGTGGAGCGGTCCATCACGGCGCAGGTAGCGCTCACGTCGCCAGTCACGCCAGGAGTGTTCTACACCGGAGCAACAACATCAGCGCCAGGAACGACCACAGGCCAATTGACCGACGCAGCCATTCTACCTCTCGACTTCGTGTTGCCAGTGATCACCAAGACGTGGCTGGAACAGCTCGAGAAGATCCAGGAACGGCTGTCAATCGCAATGCGTAGCGCGATCACGGACGCTCATGGCGGCATCTCGTTCGATGAATTTGCGTACGGCATGACGACGGCTGTCAGCGGCACCACGTCGGGTCTGACGTCGCTGCCGCCCATCTCGATGACGACACTCGCTCGGATCTACGCCACGACCCCACCGCGCCATCGGCCTAAGCAATGGCGCGACCTCGTGCAAGCGGTGCTTGACGAGCTTGATCTCATGGGCATGCACGACAAGTTCATCAACGTCGACTTTCGCAGTATTCAGCAGGCCCTGGGACCGACTAGCTACGTCATTCCTTCGCCGTGGGTACTCACGCCAGCACACCGCGTCGGCGACACGGCCGCATTCCAGCGCGCATGGGAGTCACTGCATCCACCGATGAAAGAGCACTTCGCGCTGGCACTGCAGGCAGAGAACGCTCTCGATGGCACCAAGTGCTGGCAGAACGGCATGCTGCGGTATCACCGAGTGCAAACGCTGTACAACCGGACGAAACCACGCGGTGGCAGCAAGAAGCGAGCTGGAGCCGACGGGGGTCGCTTGGCGAAGACACGCGATGCGAGCACTGTCGAAGACGATGAAGAAACCAAACTGCAGGAACTCGGCCCGCGTGACCTCGCAGCAGCGTGGAAGTCGCTGTACTTGCTGCAGATGGACCACGCTCGTGCGTTCCATTTCGCGGACCAAGTGCGACTGCGTCAACAGCGGCAACAGAAACAGCAGCAGCAGCAATGGCTCCAGCAACAGCAACAACAACAACAACAACAACAACAACAACAACAACAACAACAACAACAACAATTGGTATCAAGCTCGCCAACCGCTGGTGGTGGCAGCGACGCCAAAGCCGAAGAAGTGCGCGTGCAAGCACCAACGTTCACTGTACCCACCCGTCCGCCGTCATCACCCAAACAGCGAAAGGCGCGTCAATAGGTGAAATTCCGTGTGTAAATTGAACCGACGTGGAGGGTTCTCTATTGAGCATAGCTACTGTAATTTCCCATGAAGTTGGTGTCAGAGACAAGGAGGCATTGAGGATCCGGTCGAGGACGATGCTGGCGCGACGAGCACAGGGCGTCTCCATGCGCCGCTTTGGCTCTCCATGGCTTGCACGAACATTATCCAAGTCTGCTGTGGATGAATTATCGGCTAGTAGGGGTGTGCGCGCGTGTGTTGCCGCCATTTTGAAGCAGAAGCGCGAGCTATTGGAGGTAGTCGACGATGAAATGTACACGTTCCACAGCACGTTTGTGGGCGCGTCCATTGGCCAGCACACGCGCCACTCGCTGGACCACCTGCGAAAGCCTCTGGAGGTGTTCCATGCGGGCGATAACGACATCCGGTACGACATCCGCGAGCGACACACCGTGATTGAGACGGATCGACAAGCGGCGCTGCAGCAAATCGCCCAGATCGAAGCTAATCTTGCCCGCGTTGGTGCGTCTGGAGCCAGTTCTTTCTCTGCGATGCACCATGCTAACATCATTGTTATTGTAGGAACAGACAGTGACGTCGAGAATCCAGTGAGCGCTGCGTTCATGCTCTCGGCCGATGGCCAGGAATTCCGATTCCCATCGACCTTCAGTCGCGAAATCGCATTTTCCGTCCACCACTGCATCCACCACAACGCGCTCATCAAACTGCTTCTACTCCAGCACTTCCCCGATGTGCCGCTGCCGCCAAACTTTGGCATGGCGCCGTCAACGGCCAACTATAACCTCACCCATTGAACCTGCATGCATTCCTGAAAGTTTTTGGCGGGTGGAAATCGAATATTTTTTTAGTTTCCACCCAACTTTCCCGCAATATACTTTCCCGCCCGACCATCACTCAGCCGCACGAGTGAGGGCGAAATGGCGGCTCTCGACCTTTGCCGCTGTTGATCGCCGGCGCAGTTGAGAAATGGACCACCGTGCCGCCCGAGCTCCGCCGACGTCGACGATGGTGGCCGCCGCGACAGGCGCCCTGGACAGTCGCAAGCGCAGGCTGGACAACCACAGCTCGACGGAGGCCAATGGCTCGGACACGTGGGGTATCGGGCCGATGCGCGTGCGACGCGATGATCCAGCGACGTCGTCGTTCCATTCCGCATCCACCAGCATCGTCGAAGGCGTCATGGGCTTTGGATCGATCTACGACCAAGTAACGGAATCTATGAGCAGCGACTGCGTCGGCAGCAACAACGCGAGGACACTGGTTGAGCCGCTGCCTGTGGAGCTTCCGCAGCAGAACGGCGTGTCCTTCCAAACTGATGACAACGTCAACGGCAAGAAGCGATTCCGGGCTGGATCGCTGGGAGACAGTGGGCCAGCGCCACCGCATCGCAATGCTGGCAGCAGTTTGTTCCCGATGATGCCAGCGCCGCGGAAAATGACGTCGTTTACGCCGATCTCGCGCCCGATTGAGCAGGCGGCCGACATGATCACCGGCGATGAAGTGTTTGAAGCGATCAAGGAAGGATCGCAGTCGATGATGGAGAAACTTGCGATCTCGCAGCAGCAGACTCAGGAGAATACACAGACACAGACATTGGAAGAAAGCCAGTCGGGTGTGGTGATCCGCCTCAAGCTGCACCGGCAAGTGGCTCAAGCCATCTCTGCGCACCAGCGCACAGAGCTTGAGCACCACGGACTGTACCACATCGAGTTACACCGACTGAACCCACGCGTATCACTGGGTCGGGACGTGTTTGCGAAGATCTTTGATCGGTCACCGTCCAATACGTCAGGCATCGATCCTCTCAAGCTTAGTCGCACGCACTGCATCATCGAATGCGTGACAGACGAGAACACCAACCATGTGGCAGCCTTCATCACAGACAAAAGCACGAATGGTGTGCGGATTGGTGGTAGGGCGTTGGTGAAGAACACAAGGCATCAACTTGCGCATGGAGAGGTGGTGACGCTGCTCACCTCGTCAAGCGGCAGTGTGTTATTAGGATATGAAGTGGAAGATCCGCACGTCCTGGGCGCACAAGTCGTGGAAGCACCAAAGCAAGCAGTGATGCCTTCGGGTCTCAGGAAGGAAGACACGTTGAAGCTACAGGAATACACGCTGGGTGTGCTCTTTTCGTCGCCGATTGTTGGTAAAGACATTCACGGCAAGTACCATCCAATTGCGGAGCTCGACATCAAGCGCGAGTATACAATTCTACAGCAAAGTCTCGTTGAAGCCTCGCGATTGGCGCGTGGATCCGTCGCTGGCACGCCGGCGTACTCGTCGGGCATGAGTAGCAGCCTCATCCAATGTCCTCCCCGGGTAAACGTCTGCGCCAAGTTTGCCAACACAGAAAACTTCCGCACAATTGTGACACTTGGCTGTCGGGCATTGCACTTTTCCGGTCATGGCGACGAAAAGCATTTGTATTTTGAAGATGGAATGGGGCTGGTCCATCCAATTCCCCACAGCAGTCTGCAGGAGCTGTTCACGGCCGGAAACGGAGGCAACGGACTTCGCTTGGCATTCGTCTCAGCATGTTCCTCCGCGCCTTTGGCGCACGCATTTGTTGCTTGTGGCATTCCACACGTCATTGGTGTGCGCATCAACCAGAAGATCGAGGATCATGCCGCCATCGAGTTCACCAAATCGTTCTACCTTGCGTTAGCCACCGGCAAGACCGTCGGTGACAGCTTCACCATCGCTCAGCAATCCGTAGCCAAGTCACCCAACATTCGCGGGCCAAACGAAGTCGCCGACAAGTTCTTCCTGTTGCCTGAAGGCGGTGATCACACTGAAGTCATCTTCCCTCTGGCCACGACGGATGCGAAAAATGCGCGCGAACTGGAGCCTGTTCAGATGCAGCAATTTCCACAGCTCTGGTTCAACGATTTGCCGGCCATCTGCCACGGCTTTTGTAACCGAGCTGTTGAAGTGTACAAGATCTGTCTGGCATTGATGCTGACGCAGTCTCGAGTAACGCGTTTGGTGACCATTTGCGGCGAGGAAGGCATTGGAAAGACCGCCGTAGCGCACGCTGTGGCAAATTACGTGGGCCCGCGGGTGACGTCCGAAGGTGGGGTCAAGGTGATTTCTGTCGCCAGACTAGCGTTGCTGGAACGAGAGGAGAACGTGGATCGAGTTCAGCGAGGAGTTAATATCAGCCAGACCAAGTCACGCCTGTTCGTTCGATTGGAAGGTATGATTAACGAGCACTTGTCGCAGCATCGTGCACGAGTGGTCGCGAACGCTGAGCAGATGCTGTTGGTGCTGGACGGCTGCGATTTCTTCCTCCAGAGCGACGTGCGCCGCGAGCTGTTTCGGATGTTCCTGTCCGATTTGCTGACCAACAACCCACCACTCAAGGTGGTGATCACAGCGCGGTCGTCACTATCGACCGATGGATCTGTTGCTGGCAATGGAGAGCGGGTGTATGCGCTGTCGCGGTTTAACGCCAAAATGGCTGCTAAGATGTTGCTGAGCATCACGAACCGCCAGATCCGATTCGATGAGCTCAAGCGCTCGTCAGCGCAATCCAACGAGAAATTGGAAGTTGTGGCGTCTCATCCAGCACTTGCGGCGACGATGGGCATTCCCAAGAAGATTGCGGACTTGGCTGGGAAACTCACGGTCATGGCCATGGACGACGTCCGTGTTGGCACCGATGACATGCAGATGGAACGATGAGAACACTGTTTTGTAATTAAATACACATGTTGTGTCCCAACATGAAGGTCCAGCCCATCCCACTGTCCGGTCAGAAATGATTCGAACAGCCTGTCTCAAACTTTTAACACTTGGTTGATGTTGATGCTGGTGCGAACATCGAAGGCGGTGGAACGATTTCCATTTTGCATTGCAACGATGTGAATGTGGCGTCACCTTGATCCAAGAGGTTTGATGATTCAAGCGCCTCTGGGGAGCACAAGCAGTGGTGACTGAGGAATGCATAAAGATGATCAGTCATTCTAAGTGGTGTTGCGCGACTGTCGCTGAGATCCAGCAGCCACTGCACTTCCTATAAAAAATCTACAACCCGCTAAGGTTGCACGTGAAGGGTGCGCCATTTCGTGTTCGCATCGCACTGCGATGATCGCAGCGAGGTCGACAACCAAAAATGCGAGGAACGGAGGTCCACGAAGAGCCGTGCCAGGAGCACGTGCCGCAGCCAAATTCGGCACAATTCTGGCCCCAGTGATTGCAGTCGCAACGGCAATGCACACTCGTAGCTCGTCTTGGAAAAATAGCATCCCCCAACCACGCACACCAAACAAATCATCGCAGCGGCCCAGAACGGTCGAAGCCAACGGCTCTGGGGTCACTTTCTCATCCTGCAGCTCAGTCACTCTTCGGGGCGCCTTGTGGTGCCTCGCCCACGGGCCGCGTGTCTGTGGCGCCGTGCGTTTGGTCGCACCGATTGGCTGAAATAGCTGCTCGTAATAATAACGGTGGTAACGGCCAGTCGGCGCATCTCTCTTTTCGATCGGAAATGGGAGGGGGCGACGACGCTCTCCCGTCGCTGACAGTTTGGAGGATATTATTACTGCGATTGCGTGGCGCACGCGTGGTTCTTTCCATTCTTCGTGGCGGCGGCGGCTGGTGGGCACCGAGGTTTTTTAGTTATTCCGCACGCAATTGCGACTGTTGGATTAGAAATCAAACCTCATCTGGGGTTTTATTCCCACTGTCGCGGGCAAGAAAAACGGGAGTCCGGGATTTGTTCCACACTCACTCGCACACCCAGCCAGGCCAAGCGCAACCACCGCAACACGAACGAGCGTGCGTAAGCCTGCGTACGTGCTCCCCACGCGCACACCCAACACCCACGCGCGCGCGTCGACACCAGCGCCAGCAGCCATGAGTCACCGTCGTCCCATGGACGTCTCCGCTAACATGCGGGCCATGCCTGGCAGCACTGCGCCCATGTCCCAGCGGGCCTATAACGACCGAAACAGCCTCCATCGGTGCGCCATCGCCCTGTGCTCCAACCCGGCCGTCGCGGAATCCGTGTGTGCCATGCACCTGTCGCGCAGTGGGCGCGCCCCGGTGGACATGCGCAACAGCCCCAGCGCAGGTAATGGCTTGAACGGAGGTATTGGTGGGTATGCAGCCCCAGCTGCCGATGGCCTGGACGCCCCTGACCGATTTTATCGCTCCGGCGCGCACATGGCGATGCAGCCACGCTCGAACCCAGCGTCCAAGAAGCAGAAGACGGGCGTGGAAGTGGATCGATATGCCATGGGCACCCCAAGCGCTGCCAGCCAGGGCATGCAGCTATCCAAGCAGTACGGAGGATCGATGGCCCTCACACACGAAAACCTGAACCGCATGGTCCAGAAGATGAATTATTCTCGCCCGTCTGCCAGTCATGGCATGTCGGGGTGTGCCGACAACTCGTACATGACCGGGCAGCGCATGTCAACGAGCACCCCGTCAGCACACTCAGAGTCGGAAGCGTCTATGGATGCGGACAAGGAAACCAACCTACGGAGGGAACGCAACCGCATTGCAGCCCGGAAAAGCCGACAGCGCAAGCTTGATCGTATTTCAAATCTCGAAGAAGAAAAGCAGCGCCTGGAACAGCATCGAGACATGCTCGTACAAGAAATCCGCAGCCTCGAAAAGAAGGATTCCGGAATTAGCGCCAACGCCGTCATGACGATCACAGACAAAGAGTACGCCCAACTGCAGGCTGTCCGCATGCAGATTATCAAGGGCGTCGAACAGGCATACAACAGCGGCGACATCTTGTCGACCGTCCAATATTTCCGCGACGATTCGATCGTCAGCGGCCCACAGAACTCTTCGGTTCACCTACTAGGCAAAGACGCACTGGTGCTGGATTACCTGTGCACTACGTATCTGTTCGGTGATATTCGCCTCCATCACAGCAAGGTTGGCAGCGGAGGCCCACGAAGCCAACACTTCCGTGTGCACTGGACATTCTCCGGCGTCGTGAAGTACGCCGGTGTCAGCATGAACAAGGAATTCCTGGACTTGATTGAGAGCGTCAAGGGCAAGCGAGTGACCATCGAAGGAGTGAGCAACTTTTCGTTCAGTGGAGAGAAGATTGTCTACGTTCATCGCACCGCCGACCAGGCTAAGTTCTTGTCTGCATTGGTGAACCTCAGCAAGCAATAAGATCGGCGTTGTAGGCAAGAGAGCGCAATCTTTCTATCGTCGTATATATATCGGAGACCAACAAATGCTAAACCAAAAAGTGCATGTTGTGGTCTCCACTTGGAAAGTCTCGTCTCAATTATTGGTTATTCATCAACCCAGCTATGAACTGGCTGCCAGATCTTTAAGCGCCCATCACGGAGATGTTATCGTCGGCGCATTGAGTCACATTACAGTTCCTCCTTGGCTGCCTTTCCTGCTGCGTCCTTTTCGTCACCACAGGTCACCTGTTGGCGGGCTGGCAACGAGTACAACTTGCGAAGGTAGTCGAAGATATCCGAGCAATTCTTCTCCTGTGATCCCACAGCATCGCTCGGTCAACCCAGCTAGCATAGAATCCTGCAACCTTTGGTGGACGTACCTCGTGCAGGCGGCACGAGTTGAGCGCAAAAGGTTCGACGTGCTCAACGAAATGGCGAGTACGCGCTGTAGTGTCCATATCAGCAACCATCCCGACTAGTGATGACGGCACCTTCACTTACATTCTCCAGGGAACTCCTTGTAGAAACGGTCGTTCAACAGACCCATGCGATGAAAGTACACCACCTTCTGGTACCTGCCACAAGCAGCACATTCCAGCACATTTCAGCGGTATGTTCTTGCAATCGCTGCGGTGAGGGAAGAGGGGTACCAGTGGAGAATGCGCTGCCAGTCGTGGTCCAGCTTGCGGTCCCAGAGCTTTTCCGTTGACTTGCGGCAAATGATCTGCTTGTCCTCCAACTTGGTCTCATGGGCAAAGTCTTCCACGGCTCTGACAATCAAGGCACGTGGAGTGAGCAAATGTGATGGGGAGACCAAGATTGCGAACGCAACGGACCTGACGGAATCGAGCATGTGTGGCGTCGCATACTCGGCGTACAGCGTGTTGAACAGCGTCGCCTCCGTGGTCAGCTCCGTGAGCACCACCATCTTGTAATAGTAGATCACCGTGGTGATCAACGTCACGAGCGAGATCCACATCGACAGGTTGCAGCCCATGGTGACGGTGAGCAGTTGAGCCAATGCTCTCCTTGAGAGATCGCCGCTCGATTGAGCCCGTGATCCCGTGTCCCCTCGTCCCCTGACCTGTCACAAATGATGACGACTCAAAAGCTTTCGGAGGTCAGTCACGTACGTAGTGGTGATTGGCTGAAATTATGTCGTTCATCACCGCCAGTGTGGACCACGCCAGAAGTACCGCACCACAATAATGGCTCTGAAAACCGAACGTTTGTTCAGTTTTCACAAGGAGCTGTCATGTTTCTGGTGCGCAGGCGCGTGACTCGTCTGTTCGGCAAGAGAGGATGTTGAATCTGTGGAGGTTCAATGCAGCTTTTGACAACCCTAACCTGTCTCATGTTTTCACGCTGAGTGACAAAACTCAAATTTATTGAATCTGCGATGTGTGTTTGAATCGACAAATTGGCCGGGAAGAAAAAAGGCCACATGCAGAACTGCATACATTTGATTTCGTCAGCTCAAATCGCCGACCACAGTAGCACGGAGGGTCGACATTGTTCGAGCTTTTCCACCTTGCCGCCCTGTGAGATGAGGTGAGCGGCTGACTTGAAGAGCTCACCGCAACTTGCACTTGGTGCCAACGGTCACAAACCGCTTGCCTGTCAATTGATCTTCGAACCTTCACACCCGCTTGCACCAATCAAACCCCACGTCCCGAACGTTATCATGCTGGGATTGGTAGAAATCCGCCCTCGTCCACCTTGAAATTGGTCAGGGGTAGGCTTCCTCGTTCGTAAACTTCCACACTTTCGGCCGTAATAAATGTGCGGACGTCGGTTAGCTTTCCGCCGAGCGCGGCCTGCGGTTGCAAGTCGTGGGTGGGCGCGTGTGGGTGTTGTCCGGTTGTTGTGGGCGGCGCCGCTGCTGTTGCGGGGCACCAGCACAGGCTCGACGAACGCGGCCACCGCAGCACAACCACGGCGTGCGCCCACGCAAGCCCAGCCCAGCGCAGCGCAGCGGAGCAGCCAGACACAGACGCACCGCAAAGCGACGCAGTGCCAGCCAGCGCCTGCAAGCCCAGCCCAGCTCAGGCACAGCAAGCCACCGAATAATCCCCGCCAGCCAGCCGTGGCGGCGTGCAAGTCAGGGGCCGCAGATTCCAACAGCGTCGAGTCCCAGCCCACGCACGCACGCACGCGCACGTCTGACAGCGCAGATCGGCACAGCACGGCACGTGCTGGACTGACCGCTGACGTAGGACAACAACAGCAGTCGGCACAGGACAGGACGCCATTATGCCGGTGGTGCCCGCCACTGCTGCTGCCGGTGGCGGCAGTGCAGTGGAGAAACCCGCGCAGTCGGCGTCGGTGCCCATTGCCACGAACCCGTCCACGAAACGCAACGAAGGCATTGCGGCGTTCTCGCCCACCCTGCAGCCGCTGGACCAGCTGCCGCCGCACGCGGCGACGTCCATCTCGTCGCCAAACAGGGCGTCTGCTGTTGGCTCCTTGAGCCCCAACATCCTCGGCAGTGCCCGCGGCACTGTGGATGACGGATTGATTGGCCTCGGGCTTGGATCTCGGACCAATAGCACAGACGACTTGGACAGCGACGTGGTGGCGGCGCCGGTGAATACGGTGTCGGAGGCGCGACTGCTTTACAGGCAGTGGCGCACGGGTTCATTAACAGACTTTACCAGCCTCGACATCGCGGGCACGTCGCCCAACAAGCCGCAGCAGGTGATGATGCCACAGCAGCGTGATCTCGCCATGGACGAGCCGTTGCGGGCAGCAAGCGCTGACTCTCTGTCCGCGTGCGTATGCTTGCAGCCTCCACCGCGACAAGTGGACGAAGAACTGCTGGATCATCCATTCGCCGCCATCATGAACGACGTGTGAGTGGTTTGTGTGCGCGGGTCAGCGAGCGCCGAGAGGACTGACATCGATTGCTGACGTCATGCGCGCGCAGGCAAGGGCCAGACATGCACTCGCGATCGCCGTTTGACCAGCCGACGTTCACAGGCCGGTCACCCGATCGCGCAGGCTTGATGCGCAACTCTAGCACTGGCAGTTTTGTGCGCTCGCCAGAGCTGCCACGCATTTCCGAGAAGCTGCTGGAAGAGAACGTGCCGCTGTTTGCCAACTCGTTCGACCCGGATCTGCAGGCGCGCTTGCTGTCGGAGAAGCTCACAGCAGAAGACGCGGAAGAGCCTCCTCCTGTGGGTAGGCCGCAAGGCGGATCCGTGGGCAAGGCCAATGCGCCGTCGGACACAAACAATTCCAACCTCACCATGAAGAAAGCGCGGAGCTATCAAGCTTTGGCGGATCTGGAGAAGAAGGGATACTTCCCGTCTGCGCCAAAGGTACGACCGCCCACTATGTCATTGGAGCATGCCACATGTTCTGTCGGTCTTAACCGAGTGTGTCGTGTCGCGTTTACTCAGCCTTCCGCGATTGGAGTCCAGCGAGGATTGAAGGATTCCGTTGTGAATGATATGTGTCGTGCCGTGGTGAAGCATATGGTTGGCGATGTGTATGTGAATTCTTCGGGTCAGTACGGATCGAAGAAGGTGCTTAATCACCTCTATGAGCCCGTGCTTCAATCTGTCCAAGTGCGTTGTCCTGCTATTCGTTGGTTGCGAGGGAATATTCTTGTAAAGCTAACGCGGGGGTGTGTGTGGTCAAAACTCAGAATCATTTCAAGCGATTGCCTGCTCGCTATGCATTGTCTGTCGATCCAGACGATGTGCCAATGCACATGCGCTTGCTGGCAAGACACACGCGAAATCCAAACGAAATTAGCGTGAATGCACAGCTGAAGAAGGACGATGACGGAGAGTAAGTTGCTTTGATGGGTTGAACTTGCGTATTGATTGAGACCTGACAATATCCATGCACATTCAGCATTGTCCCCAATGTTTGTGAAGTCGTTGTCGTGTCTCTGGATCGTGATAGCCTGTTGGATGCAATTACAAGGTGAAGTGGTCTACGAGTTGAAGTTGTTCACGTGAGGTCCTGATACTGACCTTGCTTGCTTTCTAGAGCATTGACGGGCATGAAGGGTAGCATCATGGATGCAGACGTTATGACGACGCATGATGGTGTCACATTGGATCGGTGCGGATGTCTGCATATCGTGTTTGTGTTACTATATTTCTAATTGACTCCTGTGACTTTGCAGGTTTGTGGTGCGAGGAATGTTCATGACAGAATACCGGCAACAGGAACTGAAGCGAAGAATAGAAGAGAACCTCACGCGACTCAGTTTGGGCGACAATTTTGATATTAGCGAACGCCCAAGTGTGACTTCTCGCACTGGATCTGCAAACGCAAGCGAGGCAAACGAATCCGATGACGCCAACCTTGCTGAGAAGCTGGGAGTGCTGAAAATGGTGGATCAGAATGAGATCAAAGACGAGTGGAGACTGAACCTTGCTGAAATTCGCTTGGAGAAACCAGTGGGACTGGGGCGATCCGGGCAGACCTATTCGGCGTGGTGGCGTGGCACGCGAGTTGCTGCAAAGGTGGTAGATGCGTCCGCGCAGAACGGCGCTATCAGTGACGACCTTCTCAATGAATTCTATCGCGAAGTCGCCGTCGTCAGCAAGTTGCGACATCCCAATGTCGTGTTGTTCCTCGGAGCTGCAGTCAGTCCACCGCGGTATTGCTTGGGTAAGGCTGCTGATATCTGGCGCGTGTCCGTGTGAACGCATCGACTAATGGCTGGATGCGCAGTGTTCGAGTACATGCAAAACGGCACCCTGACAGATTTGATTCGTGCTCGAAAATCACCGATCGACTTCTTCAGAATCGCGCGCGAGATTGCAATGGTAGGACATCTCGCTCGCATTCGGATAGCCAGGCAAGTGTGCTGACTATAGTGTGAATATCCAGGGCATGAACTATTTGCATCTGTGCTCGATCATGCACCGTGATCTCAAGTCGGGAAATGTTCTTTTGGATGCTCATGGCACCGTCAAAATTTCAGACTTTGGGCTCAGCTGTGTCCTCGAGATGGGTTACTCGAGCGATCTGACTGCGGAAACGGGCACATATCGCTGGATGGCTCCGGAAGTGATTCGACACGAACCATACTCGAACAAGGCGGACGTTTACAGCTTCGGTGTGGTACTTTGGGAGATGATTGCCAAGGATCAACCATTCCGTGGTCTAACTCCAATCCAAGGTGAGTCGAATCTGGTTGGTACACTGCGAAACCAAGTAGCTGACTTTGCTTGCCATGTTACAGCTGCCTTTGCCGTTGCCCGACAGCAAATGCGACCAGCCCTACCTCGCCACACTCCACTGAAGATTGGCGAATTGGTGGAGCACTGCTGGCACCAGGACCCAGCGCGCCGCCCCAACTTTGCTGACATCTTGGAGGCCTTGCCCCTCGTGCAGATGTCGCTGAAAAAGCGTGATCTCAAAAACCTGGGCTTTGCTCTCCCAGGATGACCGAGCATCGCGTCAGATGGCAGGCAACCCCAAGTAGAAACTCTTCCCGTACTAGAAGCAACTCGCGTGTATGCCAGGACGACCACGAAGGGAGTGCGTCCTCGTTTCGTACAATAAGGCAAAATAATAGTAACCACAGTCCCAAGGGCGCCACAGCAACCATTCTGAACTGCCCATGTCACTCACTCATGCCATCATTCTCGAGACTTATTCCAGACAAGTCCAGGGATGTACTGTGTGAGCCACATATATAAGAACGGCGTTGGTGCTGTTGTTGGTCGCTCACCAGCAGTTGACGACGACATGTTCGCATCACGATCAAGCAAGCCCAAGCCCAAGCGCCGTCGCGTGGATGACGACGACGACGCTGCCACCGCCGGTGCAAACGGAGCCTCGAAGACGGAGACCGAGCGTGGCACTGACGGTGGTGACGACAGCGTCGTCGAACCGATCGCTGCTCCAGGCGATGCTCGGCGCAAAGTCAACACGTTCTCGGTTCGTTCTCGCTACTTTGGACGTGGATGTCAGGATGGAACTCAAATGCAGTCTGACTTTGCGATTGTATGTCTGTGTGTGGGTTTGCAGACTGGTGTGGTAAAGAAGGCAAAGACTGTCGTGCAAGACCGGATGATCGCATCCGAGCGCGAGATTGTGCCGCACAAATACGCTGGTGACGCCACCTACGAAAGCCAAATCGACACCGAGAAAGACCGGTACGCGATGCGTCGAATGCCTTAATTGCGAGCGATGGCCATCCATGTTCTCACGCTTGGCTGTGCTGTGGCATGAACAGAGACACACGAGCCATCCTGGAGCGTAATATTCAGATCAATCAGGACGGCACAGCAGATGAGCAGAGTGGCAAGGTCTATCGCGGCCAGGCAGCCTACAAGAACTACATCGCGAAGAAGGAGTCGCAAGTGGGGATGAACAAATACACGGGGTACGTCGTAGACCATCGGTTGTGCTTTGATGGGTCGTGGGGCTCAACTGACTGCTACTTCACCAGCACGCAAGGTCCGATTCGCGCACAGACATGGGCACGATCAATTTGCCGCTTCGACTACCAACCTGACGTCTGCAAGGATTACAAAGAGACTGGTTTCTGTGGTTATGGCGATAGCTGCATCTTCCTGCACGACCGTAGCAACTACAAGAGCGGATGGCAGATCGAGAAGGAATGGGCCGAGAAGGAACGCAAACGGCAACAGCGACTTGCGGAAGGACGCGATCCTGATGCCGACGATGCGGACGACGATCAGAATGGAAGCAAGAACGACGACAAAGAACAGTTTGCATGCACCATTTGCCGCGGACCTTTCCGAAATGCTGTGGAAACTGTGTGTGGTCATTTCTTCTGCGAACAGTGTGCTTTGAAGAACTTCAAGAAGTCATCGCGATGCTTCAACTGCCGCAAACAAACCAACGGTAAGGCCACAGCATGTCCTAGTATCACAACGAGTCAGATAGGTGTACTGATGGTGATTGCGCGGTCGTCTGTCTGTCAGGTGTCTTCAACGCGGCCGAGAAGCTACGCCGCCGAGAACGTGAGCTTGGAGAGGAAGAAGAGCGACAACAAACTGCGCAGTCAGACAAGGAGGAAACAGAAAAGGCAGCGCCAACGCCTCGGCAAAGTGAGATAAGCACGACGGAATCAAGCACTGGCTGGTCTGTCGTAGAATAAGGAGAACGCGTGTAAATGTCAAAACTGTGGGCTGTTCACGCCCCTCATAAGTTACGATTGTTACCAATCTCAAGCTAAATAGACAGCTATGCACCCTAGCCACTTGTTTTACTACTCGGCTATGCTTGGAGTGTTCACGTGTGGTCGTTGTACAGCACCTTGATGTACGGGTGGTAGACGATTGTTCCGATCAGGAACGAACTCACACTGACGACGAAACTTCCACACGACGAGAAGCTGGATGCTTGCTTGCCATCCGCAAATTCGACCATTTCTGCAAACACGCCACGACAGCACTGAGCCAGCACCACAGCAGCGACGATGACAACCACTTGCCCCCAGTTCCACAGCTGCTGGTGGAAGCAGCCCTTGGCGACAACCAAGCCACAAAGAGCGAGAACCGCCGCTAGGGCACACGCAGCAACCAGCTGGTGCGGCATCCGTGGAGGCAACTCGTTGCATTTCCTCCACCAGCGCACCTGCCATTGGTGGCGCAACATCACAAGCATCAGGTTCCCCATCTCGGCAGCCAGAAGAACGATGACAAAGATGCAGATGTCGTTCTTGAAGACCATGGCTTTGGGATGGTCCACGATGTCGGCGATAGTCATCAGCGGCGATACCAACGCCATGAACCCAAAGGCATCCACGATGACCATGAACAGCGTGTCCAACACATTCTTGCTCGAGACGACCCGACACATGACGTTGAGGCACGAACCGACGAGCAATAGGTAGAGCTGATCCAATAGCTCAGGTTCTTTGATCCATTTTTCTTGATGCGCGAGGAACGTATTCAAACTGGACGCGACAAAGCACACTTGGTAGACAAGAATGACAAACGCGTCGGCATACGACGCCGACGCACACGCAGCCAGCGCTGTGACAAACGCCGCGTTGGCTGACGACGCCATGATCATGTGCCAACCCAGCCGGGAGCGCTTGCCGAGATCCGGAGGATCGGCCCATTCGTACGCCATAGCAGCGACCAGACCGAGCCCACCGGCGACAGCAGCCACCCCCCACGTCAGCAAGACGCGGTGGCCGCAGAACCACTTGTCTGCCAGCGGCTCGATCATCCACTTGTGTGCTTGCACGCGCTGGCTCACAGCATCCTCCACGGCGTCAACGTCTGCGTCGGTCACAGGTGCTTCTTCCAGCTCCACACCCATCAGCAGGTGCAGCAACAAGCGCGTTCGAAGGCGAAGCCCGAGCCAGCTCAGCTTCCAGGCACTGCCGGCCACCAAGAAGTGGCCGAGAAAGAGCAACAGATGCGAGCGCTTGCACGTGAGCGCGATGACAAACGCGGTCGGCAGCAGCACCAAGATGAGTGCGACGTGAATGAACAGCGTGCGCCGCGGGGCTTCGAGGGGAGCCGGAGCGGCGGTGGACGGCGCAACCGTGGCAGATGTTGCCACCGATGGCTGCACATGAATTTGGAGCAGTCTTGGTTCGCGGTGCTCTGTTGTGTGCGTCAGCTGCGATGGCGGCGTCATGCCACTGACACCCAGAGCTGGCACAGCGACGTCGCCCATCGTGCGCCATGCGGGCGGGCAATTATTAGTCAACGCGGCCACCAGACGAGCGAGACGCAATTCAGGCAGCGGGCCCCCAGGGTTGGCGTCAGAGGGATCCGATAAGGCAGGGTCCGGCAGCATTTTAATCAGCGAGACTAACGCTTTCCTTCTCTCTGATTGGCTGAAAAGGAGTCGCAGCCAATCAGCAGCGAGATTCGCGGGACAAGCGACCGCCTGCCGGGTAATTACGCGGTTCCGAATGCGGTGTTTTTACGGGTTGACGCCCCATTGGTCAGGTTTCTCTGTGCGACATGGTCGGTATTTTGGCCAATGAGCTGCCGTGGTTTCGTTTCGAAGGGTACAAGGGCAGCGTAACCCCGCGGGGGTACGGTGTACACAACTCGCCACTTCGTTCGAGTGCCTCACCAGTGCATGAGGGGATGGCTGCCACCCCCTGACGGCGGCGCAACGATGGCTCTGGATGACGAGCCACAGCCCTCGCCGGAGGAAGGTGAGCCTCGAGCGCGCGAGCGAAAGAAGCCGTCGCGTGTGTGCTGCCTTCTGGTGCTGCTGAGGCGCGCGCTGGTGTGGGCAATCTGCAACAGCGCGTTCCCTGTCACGGCGACGCTGCTGACTTTTCACAAACGGCCTCATTACGTGCTCATGCTGCTGTACGTGATCGTCGCGCTGTGCTCGCTGGAGATGTTTTGGCTGCTGTATCGGATCCGTGGACGCTTCCTTCGACCGTTCCTGTACGAAGAACTCTCGTTGAACGCTGTTATGGGCCACGTGGCTGGCGCGGATGCTACGGGCGGTCACGGCAGTGGCGACGCCAATGCGACGCCCGAAGCATCCCAACGGACCGTCGAGGTGGTGCCGGTTGAAGCGTCGAATGTGACGGTGTTCGTGCCGTGTGAAGTGTACGATAGTGAGCAGAAGGCACGCTTGAACGTGGAAATGGCCGTGCGCTGTGTGATCTCGGGAATTGCCGATCAATTTTTCTTTGGTAGTCGCTTCGCTGCGGCGCTTGTGGTGGCAACGATCGGTGCAGGCTTGTCTGGAGTTGTGTCGCTGGCTGCGGAGCCTGCGATGTTCTTGTCCAAGCATCGACGAGGCGGATGGCGCTTGTTGCTGGCCGCGACGTGTTGGTGTACTTGGCTGGCGCTCATGTGTGGCAGCATGTTGTCTACGAGAGGAGAAGCGTTTGTCGTCATGGTCTACCAGCTGTGCGTTCTCATCGCGTCGATGAACTCGTACTTGGTCTATTTCTCCAAAGACATGACGTCCATGGACCTTGTGGACTCCTCAGCAGTGTTGCTCATTGGCGTGTGCACGGTCGTCACATTTCGCATCGGCACGAGTCGCGAGGTGTTCAAGAGCTTGTTCACCGTCGTGTTTGATATGTTTGTCGCGGTCGTTGTGGTTGCCCCGACGCTTCTGCTGGCGGACTTTTTCGATCATTCCATGTCAGTCGAATTCACTGACATTGTCTGCAATTTTGTCGTCGTCACATGGTGCAGCCAGCTCGGTGGTGATCTCGGCGTCAGCGTGGTCAAGTGGTTCAAACGGAAGGGAGATGGCAGGCATCTCAGTCGGTCGTTTGCGGGCTCACCTTGTGGCGTCGGCCAATACGGCTGGCGGCTCTTTGGAGCGATGCCCGGCGCTGTGATCGGCATCTTGGCGTGCGTCACCATCTTCCCTCGCCACGAGTTTGATCAGTGGGAAACGTTGGCTCTGGGAACGGCGGTGGTCACCTCTCAACTATCGATGGTGCTAATTTCGCATCTCAAGGACTTGGCCGACGTCAAGACGACGGCTTACGTGCACTTCCCACTGCTCGAGCAAGGGTTTCTGGAGCACTTGATGGTGTTTTTGATCGGTGGCGTGGCGTATCATCCATACATCAAATGGCTCTTCACGGCTCGTGAGTTGGCGGAGGATTGAGCAGACAAGGCCTTGGTTGCATCCTCAAATCCTCAGCACCGGCGCAGAATCACCAATCCGGCGCGCGCGTTCCGTCCAGTCGAACCAAACACATCCCGGCAACAAATCATCCACGTTGAAGCCACGGCAAGCCGAGTCAGCTTTGATCATGACCTTCGGCTTCGTCCCTCACGTGTGGACGCCCTTATCATCTAAGTTATTCGCTAGGTTAGCATCAGCTCGAACTGGCAACAAAATATAATACCAAGGTACTTCTAGGCCATGAAGCCGCCTCGCACACTATCATCAATGCTAAAACCATCGCGCTGATCATCACGCACGAGATGCAGCTCGCTTTGCTGCCGCTCGAGTCCGCAGCGCCTTCAAATACTCGGCTCGAGATTGTTGGTCGCAGTATTGTTGAGAACGCACAGTTGGTTCGTCCACTTCGCCGCCGTCCACGCCTTCTTTCACCGTGTCGTCATCAGCGCCAGGCCCTTCTTCTTCTGCGTCAAGGCGTTGTCGAACAGTTAGCAATCTGGATGTCAGTGAAGCTTTTGCAGTTGCAGCTGCACCAGCCTCCATCGCGCGGACAACTGCGTTCGTACGGTGGGTTGATGAGTGCGCGGGCAGCGTCCACGCAAGCGGTTGATCTGCGACAGCACTATCGCTAGCGCTATGGACGTCTTGCACGCGAATGATGGGGACCAGTGCCTCACCGTAAGGGAAGTACGTGCAGTTGGATGGGACGTCAACCGTCACTCTCTTGATGGTCACGACGCAGCCAGCTCGCTCGAGGCCGACATCGCGAGCTAGATACCCAGTGATTCGACCACCGGGTGCTACATGCAGTAGCGCTTGGTCCAGGAAGTCGTGCCATCGAGAGCGCTGCTGAGTATTGTCGTCTTTAGACCGCTGAGTCGCGATCTCGGGCAGCGGGAAGTCGTCGAAAAACACGCAGTCGAAGATGCCCAGGTCGTGCAGCACGTCCTGCCAAAGGCCTTCAACGATCTGGACGCTCGGGCACGTTGCCGCAAACGCGTGCGCCTTCTGCAGCACCATCGGGTCGCACTCGATGATGGCATGGACTGCCGGCCGGTAGGACTGGATGCGCGAGGCGGAATACGCCAGGCCAAAGCCAATTTCCAGCACACGCTCGTGCGGCTGGATGCACAGCGCGTCGACACACTGCTCCATGTAGTTCTTTTCCCACTCCATCATGACCTGCTGCCCCGCAGAGCTCCACAGAATGGCACGCCCATACTCGTCTTCCCCAAGGGCATTCTTGGTCGTGGACCGCATGGTGGCATGGGTCCGACAGTAATTGACTGTGATCGCCAACAAATATATTGATACGACGTGTTGACGACGTTAACTCGTCCGTGGAAGGTTGCGCGAACGTTGTGCGAGTGTGTGTGTGGACTTGCGAGCCAACAGTTGAGAACGCCCAAGTCGCCAAAACGATGGTGCTGTTGATGCGCGTCCGCACGCGCGCCGCTGCCGCCGCGCGTGCTGCGTCCAAGCGCGCCAGCTACTCCACACAGTCCAGCGGTAAGACCTTTTTGCCTGTTGTGTGTGCGTCCATGCTGGATGGATGGGTTGACCACTCACTCACGTGTTGTGTCATTGATTGCTCAATATGATGGCGACGTCGTCACCTCGCTCAGTTTGGCTCTGGGGCACGGGCAACGACGGTCAGCTGGGCCATGGGCCTGTCATCAAGGCGGGCATCCGCAATGCCTACGAAGAGCTGACGCCCAAGCTCGTGCAGGCCTTTGAAGGCGCCAGCATCGTGAAGATGGACCTCGGCGTCACCCACAGCGCTGCGAGTAAGCATATCCCGCATTGGTCGTACTGGTTGCAAGATTCAGCTGACAACGTGGTGGTTTGATGTGCAGTTGACGCTAGTGGCCGTCTGTACACGTGGGGCTCGAACAAGTACAACAAACTCGGACTGACGGGCTGCAACAGCGAGATGGAGACCGAGCCACGTCTTGTGGAAGCCCTCGATGGCATTGAGATCGTCGACGTGTCGTGCGGCCACTACCACACCGCGGCCGTGGACAAGGACGGCAAGATGTACTCGTGGGGATGGGGCAGCTCGACGCTCAAGGGCTGCGGTGCGCTTGGCCATGCCGGCGGCCAGGACGAGGCCACGCCACGCCTCGTGTCGACGCTGGTCGAGCAGGGCGTGCCTGTGGCGCAGGTCGCGTGCGGTGAGTTCCACACGACGGTGTTGAGTCAGGACGGTGAACTGTGGATCTGCGGCAACGGCGAGTACGGTCGTCTCGGCAGCGGTGACTCGGTCAACTACGAAGTGCCAGAGCCTGTCGAGTTCTTCGCCAAGGACAACATCACTAGCATCGCGGCCGGCAAGGACTTTTCGTTCGCTATCACCGACGACGGCGAGCTATACGGCTGGGGCGGCAACAGCTCGAGTCAACTGGGCCAGGGCGGTGGCATGGCTGTGGACTTGCATCGCATGGAGTCGATCCCAGCGCTCATCGAAGCTCTGGGCAGCGAGCGCGTGACGCAGGTTGCTGCTGGTGTCGACCACGCGGCCGCCGTGACGGAAGACGGCCGCATGTTCATGTGGGGCGCCAAGCTGTGGCAGGAGCCACATCAAATGGCTGGCCTCAACGACCACCGCGTTGTGCAGGTGGCATGCGGCTCGGGCTACACGGCGGCACTGACGGACGACGGCATGCTGTTCACGTTCGGTAAGGGCTCATCCAACGCATTGGGACACGGAGATCGCAAGAACCAGCTGCAGCCAGTGCCAGTCGCGGCGTTGAGCAACTACAAGCTCACCTCGTACGTGCTATATCCTATCCTGCTCCTGCCTGAGGTGCTGCCAACTGACATCTCGTGTGTGCGATTGACAGGATCGTGTGCGGCGATCACCACATGGGCGCCATCTCGGAGCCACACTCCGAGGCCGCCGACAAGGACTTCTCGTTCCGCGAGTAAATGACACCTCTCAAACACATACACACAGACACACAGGCGTAATAGACCTCTTCGTTTATTCATCGCTTGCTTCACTGGTCTGCAGTGCCTGCCTGCAGCTGCCTTGACGGACTTCTGCGAAAGCGATGGCAATAACAGCTGCGACGTCCAAAACTGCGGAAGGGCGCGACGGGTGAGCGCAACGTCGGCACAACACCAAACGGGAAAGATCGCACACTTGGTTGATCTGTTGAAGATGAAGCGCGTGCGTGAGGCATCCGTGGTGGTGCGCGTGTGCTGCTCCACGTTGGTGTCAATGCTGACAACGCTTCTGGTGGTATCCACGGTGCTGCTGCCAATGTACGACTGGATGGAAGTCAACGGCATGACGACTGTGCTGTGGCACACGGCACACGATCTGTGGTGGCACACTCGTCGAGCATCCCAGCACCTGTGGAGGCAGCGCATCCTGCACTGGTGGGAAGAAGACCTGTTCCCCATGACCAATACATGGACGCCCGTTGACGACGACGAGGACGACGAAGAAGAATGCGTTGCTGTCACACGCGTTGGCCGCACCAACGTGTGCATCATCAGCATGTAATGGAACTGGTGCCGTGTGTCGTAGTCATATATTTGATCCACATTATCGTCATAGACTCTACCTGTCGCTATATCGTACCAGTTCTAGGATGGCTCCGTCGCGGTTGCCTCGCATTGCGATCACGGACGTGCCCCGTCGTCTCGCTTTCGCTTGATATTGTTTCTGCTCTTCATCACGGACGCACCAGTGCCGTCTGTGTTGAGTGTGTCTGCCACCACGTGCGGGGCCTGGATCGGATCGCTCACGTCCTCAACTAGCGACCCAAGAGGGATGGTCGAGCGCACGAGCAGGTTAACCTGCTGTAGCAGCGCTCCGCTTACAGGCGTGAGCAGGTACAGCAAACGTCGCTGCATGTCAACGGCGCGGATAATGGCCATACCAACGCACGGAGCGTGAGCTGGGTGTAACAGCGTGCGTGGTGGCCCAGTGCGATAGGCGAGGCTTCCATTCGCGGCATCGGCTTCCTGCGATCGTGATTGCAGTGAACGGCGACGCGGATTAATGCACAGTCCGACAAGACTGCTGTTGAGCGAGTAGAGCAGTTGACTTGGCGGTACGGAGCAACCCGCAAACGCGATGTCCACAGCATCGAATGACACGGCCACCGGCGCGAGGTGGCAGTACGCACGTGCCAAATGGTCGTCCAATCGGTTCTTCTCGGACGTCAGGTGGAGATTCTGCAGCTGTGGTCGCTCCAAGGAGCAAACGCTCTGCGAGAGGAAGTACGAATGGAATCGATAGAGTCGCATTTCCTTGGATCCACGCGGTGGTTGACTCGAGCCTTGAGCTTCCCACGGCGCCACTGAGTGGACTTGCCAATTGCCTTCCGTTGGTAGCGCAAACTGCTTGTTCTTGGTCGTCGCCAGCAATTGGACAACGTGGTTCGGCGACGCTTCGTCAATGACATGGCAGAGCAGGTCGTGTCCCATACTCTTGATCCAGCCGTCCGTGTTGATGACCAACGGGACGGCTTTCGCAGCAGACTGCTCGGCACCACCGTTGTTCCATTTGGCGTGGTAGAGTTTGAGCAGACTGCGAATGGCCTTCATGTAGTGCAGTGGGTCGTTGCTGGCGTTGGTTCCACCGCAGAAGAACGAGCGCAACGGGGTCTTCATGTGCGTGAAACCCGGGCCAAGCAGCGGAGCTGCCAGCGCATGCAGCGATACCAAACCTGGAGGAGTGAGCTCCGGCTGCCCCAAGTCCGTGTCCAAGAAGGCTACAACGTCGAATCGCGACAGCAGGCGGTTGACGAGATACCGACAAAACGTCGACTTGCCCACGCCCTTGGCACCACAGACGACAATCTTCTGTGGCGTGGTCGCGGCTTGCAATCCTTGGTCGATCGCGTCCACTGCTTGCTGCCAAGCGGGCGTGATCTCGATCGTTCGCACAGTATCCAGCACAGCGAATTCGCGCAGCACGCGCGTAGGGTCCTTCCAGTCGTGCGTCGTCGTCGTGGCCATCGATGGCGCAGCTGCTGCTAATGCAGCGTCATTGCTGCTGTCGGCGGCCTGCTGAGTCCGCGCAACGGCGTCATTGAGCGCGTTGTGGTCGAGATGGTTTACGATCATCTTGAAACCTGGGAGCACAAGCGGAGCTAAGGCTGTGCCTTGATCGCTGACTGACGGCGCTGTGACGATGCGCTCGTAGAAGCACACAACGTTCCCGTACGTCACTGGCACGACACGAAACACGAGCACGACCGGGTAATCCTCAGCGACTTCCTGCGCCAGTCCATCTGCTGTGTGCTCTTCGTCCATGTCGATGACGTGCTGCAGCGACGGCTCCATCTGACGCAGCAAGCGGGCGCTGGTGTCGGTGAACGGCGCCAAATGCTCGGCGTCAACTCGCTGGCGCGGCGTGTCCTGCGCATCCGCCGCTGCCTGTGGCTGGATAACGATGGCGCTGCTCCACTTGGGCGAGTAGAGCGAGAAGTACGTGCCGTGCGCGGGCTGGAAGCCCATGATGGTCACGTGGCCCTGGAACACGCGGACGAGCGCCATGCCGGCGCACTGGACGGTCGTGAGCTCATCGCGCAGCCCCAACACCAGCACATTGCCCGAGCGTACGCACAGGGCCTTGTACTTGTTGGCTCTGTCGTGCGCTGGACCATCCGATGGCGTCAGCGATGGCGAATGTGCACCGCGCGAGTGCTCACCCGGCGTCTGCTCGGTTGGTGCTTCCATTGGTCTGAATGGCGAACACGAGGTGATACCGATCCGGTACCGTCAAATACCGGTCGAATGTTAGCTCAATGAGAGCCATCACCTGAACTACTTAGTAGAAGTAAAAATGCCTAGCAACAAATGCATTGAGATAGTCGCCAAAACTCACCTGATAAATGTCGTCACGGTCGCTGCACATTGAAAGAGACGGTAGGTCTGAAGTTTCACGTTATTTGAAGGCTACCCAACCAAAGAGGCGAAAGTGCACAGCGCTGCGGATCAGTGGATATGTCCGAGGCACAATATGAGCTGCTCTCGTGCTTTCAGTACATACCCGCCGAGTCCAGGCTCGCATTCTCTTTCTCGAACCTGCTTGACTTCCCGGTATTTCCACGCCATGCACTCGCAGAATACACTGGATCTTTGACGAACTTTATGATCATATGCAAATCAATGGTCTTAGCTATCTCGTCTTTTAGCTGTTCCAAGAGATAGGCATAATCCACCACTGCATCGCTGCCTCGTTTTCTCCTTCAAGAAGAACGATGGGGCTTTCGCTGAATGCCCTCGACTGCGAAGTAGACGGTACCGCTCATGCACCTCCGACTGTTGCTAGCTTGCCGCAACACACCAAGTGCATTTTGTAGCCACGATCCAGCTCAATAGAAAGGGATGCTGATGTCGAACTCAATCGAATATCTCGCGCGCAGACGCATGAAGCATTATTCACGAGCCCACGGAAAGCACTCCATTATTGCTCCATACGTTGTGTGTATGTGTGGTAGAGCACCACAGCCCCTCGATGCATATGCATGTGGTTCTGATACTGAATACGTGCTTGATATACCGAGATCTCTGTATTTCAATGTCGTCGACGATGTCGATCATTGCAACGCAATGCGAAGAAGCGATCAAGTCAAGGGGAGTGGGAAATCACGTATTTGTTGGATGAAACACATATCGCTAGTACTTCGCAGGTCACGCAAGCGCACCGCTGTCCTTGAGCAGAGGCACGAGCTTGCCGGCCTTGTGGAGCGCCTGGATGTCCGAGTTGCCACCGACCGACTTGCCGCCAATGAAGGTGTTTGGCACAGTGCGCTGGCCTGTAATGCATGGAAAGAACAACACATCATAAGTCAACACAGGCATTGCGTCATATCCAGCGCCATCGCGGATACGCACCAGTCAGGCTTTCCAGAGCGTTCTGGATGTCATCGCCTTCCGAGATCTGGTCCAGTTCGACGAGCACGAAGCTCACGCCCAACTCCTTGAACAACTGCTTGGTCTTGGTGCAGTATGGGCAGTACGACTTGCTGAACACCACCACAGCGTTGTTCGACGTCTTGTCCTGCACGAATTCAGTGGCGCTTGGCATGGTGCTGCTTGGAGATGTGGCTTTGGATGTCGATGGGGAATTCTCAACTGAACTGCTGACGTCGATCGAAGCATCGATCGTGTCCAATTGGTGGAAAACCCGTGTAACCTGTTCAAATGACGCGCTCTGATTCGACAGCTGTTGCGTTTTTCAACCAATCATATTTATCCATTTCTTCGATGACGTCGCTTGAATGGTTTGCTGTGTTGACGGGGGAGGTGCCCATGTCCACCGTCATGCACGGTGGACCTCACTCATCCACAGTGCGGAGCGCATGGGGGATATTTCACGAGAGTTTGGCGGATCAGGATTGAAAGATGGAGTTGTTTGCTCTCCCACTGCAACTGAATGGCGATGGCGTTGGTTTGAAGCATTGACCTTCTGCAGTGGGGTAATGTACAGTATTGCGATGATACCTAGCCAGCGAATATACTTTCATTTCCCTATACCTGACATGCTTTCTGGAACGAAATTCCAAACATGAAGAGACCAAGCTGTCACAAACCACAGCCTAGCCACGCTTCTTTCTCGATGTCGCAGGGATCTCCAATTCCACGAGCGATTTGTAATCGACGCATTTGCTCGAACTCCTTGTATATGTCGCAATAGATAGCCTTCATCTGCCCGTTGTAGCACATTCCCGTCCGGTTCCCCACAAAACAGCGCTTGTACATTTGTCCACCGCACGCAATATCCGTATTCTCGAATGTGCGCACGTGATCCTTCAAATCGGTGGTCCCAATTGTACCGCACACCATGCCTCCCGTTTGCGAGATCATTCGATATTCTTTTGTTGGAATGCGTTCGTCCACGCATTGCACGAGCGGCTCGCCCTTGTGTGGTTGGCATTGGATGTCTTCCAAGTCGCACTGACCGGTGATATATCCATTGCAGCACATTTCGTTTCGATAGATCAGCGAGAACGTCTTGAGATTCGGCAGCTTGCTAATACTTGGGAGCTTGGTAACATGAAGTGCGTCCAGGATATAAAGCGTCGTCAGGCTATCTAGCCCGTCGAACACTGGAAGAGTTCTCAATGAGTGAGGCAGTGAAATTACCAAGACTCGCAATTGCTTGAGGCCAACCAGCGATGGATACGGATCCTGAAGATGAGGGATGCCGCCGGTCTGGATGAATCGTATTTCCTTCATCTCGGAGAACAGGTTCGGAGGCATATATACTACGCTCCGATTCGTGAAGTCAGACTCAATATGGCTGTTCATAATACGACGTGAGCTTTTTTCAGCAACAACCATAAACCAACAAACAAATCCAAACGTACAAGTAATGCAGCTTCGTGAACTCTGACGCCCAATCAGGGATGTGACGAGTCTTCGTGTAGATCAGAATCCTGAATAAAAATACAACGATTGTCAAGACCATCTTCATCGAGACTAGCTTGAGATGTGACTTACAGTTGGTCGAGGTTCGTGCAGTTTCGCAATTCAATCGGTAGCTCAGGTACTGCTCGGTTGATAATCTGAACCATCATCAAGTAGCCAGGAGCAGCAATGAGTGCCAGCCGTTCGGCCGTTGGCTTCGGTTGGACCCATTCCTGCCATGTCCGTGGCATCATCTCGACATCGATATAAGCAAGACATGGGCATTGGTCGTCTGACGCGCTGATGTCCCATTGATAGACGAACATCGGACACTCCGGAAATGGCGCGCATCGACGTGTCGTCGTGGTGACCGCCAATGCTGTGTACAGCAGAACGCCCACTCCTGTAGTGAGAAAGAATACTATGCCGATAGCGATATGGCGCCACGAACGCGGCGTATGACGTTGTCGCAGTGCCTTGAGCCCCATCCGCATGCTGAGATCGTTGACATTGATGAGATAAAATATGATTTTCTTCCACTTGTAAATGGACAGGAAGTTGAGTCCAAACTTTATCGCGATGATACCAGGAGTAGAAAGCTGCAGCGATGAGAAGGCACCACGGAAGACAGCAATCTGTATGGGATCGGCGAACAAACGCGCGACACGATCGAATCTCCCAGGGGCCAGCGTCTCCACTTTAGTCGCAAAAACTTCTCGGTCCATGCGGAAATACTGGTACGAAAACAAAAGTACTGCTGCAGGCGCAAAGACAGCAAAGAAAAGATCAAACCTGTAACAAGTATGGTGTGTTAGACCAATTTCGTCGCCACGCCAGTTGGTCTGCGCGTACAAGTAGAATATGCGTGGGATGGACAGTCGGTGATCCACATCTTGGCTTTGGAAGCGATGGAACGAAACGACCCAATTAAGAGTGAGCAATGATGCGTAGAAGAATACGATTTGCGTTGGAAATCCTTTCGCCAAATAGGATTGGAGCGTCGCAGTCTGGAATGAAAGCTTGGGGAGGTCATACGCAGCACTCTGAGTCACATCAACGCACGGTGAGAACACGGCGATCGATCAAACGCACAAGAAACGTACGAAATAGCGGTGATAGATCCCATTAATGGCTGTGAACTCATGCACGAGATCCGTCGTCACAGGGAGGGTCTTGAAGTACTCAGTGATGCGATTCACAGGGAGCAGGCTTGCTCGTTTAGTTTTCGATGTCGATGTTGATGACGATGTCGATGCCGATTCCGATGCCGATACCGCAGTAGCTGCCACTACATCAATGCCGCATTGGATGGACATGCGGCGAATTATAGACGCAGGTACAACTCCATGACCACCGAGCGCTCGACTTCGGAAGAAGATCATAAGCAGCACCAGCAGAAGGTAACCGATGCCGAATAGAACGAGCGTAAGCACCGCAAACGTCGCGTTGATGGGTTCAGGATCCAGGAGCAACCAGAACTGTCCGTCGTCGAGATGCGTCGTGTCCATCAGCGCGTTGGCCACGTCGGTGGGATACAACTGGACGTACGCCTGACAGAACATGGCGCCAGCAGAGAATAGGAACGCCACTACCATCGCATAGCCAAGGTGACCAAACACGTCGACAAACGTATCGCGCGGATTCCGGGGCACGTCTGCTGTCGATGGTACCGGAGCCACCGCGTTCGAAGGTTTGTGCTTGCGATGAATGATGCTGCCAGCACCACCGCCCCCAGTAACTGCTCCCGTGCTGACTACATCGCGCACCATGCTCGCGTTCTGTGGCTACGGGTTCACTCGGATGCTTGCAATATCTGTTGTGGCCGAGAAGGGAGTAGGATGCCACAGCCTATCCATATCGCTTGTCCGCGTCAGCAGATGGGGTTGCCAAGTTTGCGGCGATCATTTTTATCCACAGCTCATCGGCTTTGTCTTGGAAGAACTCAATAGAACGTTCGAAATGCGTATCCGAGCTGCGTATCCGACTCGGATAATCAAGTGAGGATGGCAATTCTCGCTGCTATAGAACTCCCCGGATAGGGAATCCCAAGCGATGGATGCGCCTTGAGGGAAGACCACGATGAATATCGAGTTCAGACCATTAACAGAGCACAATCATCCGTATTTCCGTTGGCGTTCGATAAGACCGACATAACATCCGACAAATTTCTTCGGCCAACCAGGCATGCACATTCTCCTTGTCAATCATCATTGGCAAGCATGCAGACACAATTCGGTTCAAACGGGTCGTGCTTCGGCATGTGATTACCAAACACTGACAACCGTTTACGCTACAACTACAACTGCCCAGGCAACTTTCCCACGGAAGGTGTACTCTGCACCAGTGAGCGTACGCGTATCTAGATTCGGTCGGTAGAATATCTTAACGGCGCACGGATTAGACCACCACCACACCAACAACTAGGTAGTTAGGATTCATGGCGAACAGCGCAGTGGCGCAACAAAATGATGCGATTGAGCTTCGAAGGTGTTGTGGTCGCGTGGAGCTCCAACGTTTGGTGTCTAGCAGTCGACGACTATCGCGATCTGGCGATCGAGGGTATCTTTCACCAATATTGTGGAGGTGTTTGTGGCATGACAATGGCACCGACCAAATAGTGTATGTGGCAGAGATAGTGACGCACAGCTGCCGCGACGGATCGTGTGCTGCCAACAGCGCTGGAGCGCGAAACTGGACTCCCGCCACCTGGTTGGCATGGCATGGCCTCCAGCATCTGATGCTCCACCAGTGCGTGAGCGGAGGTGCAAGCAAGAGCGAGCACGCCCAGCCCGAACACCACCAAGAAGACAGACAGAGAGAGAGAGTCACACACAGACACCGACACAGACACACGCGCCAGCAGCAACAGCAGCAGCAGCAGCAGCAGCCAGGTCGATCGAATGGATCCGACGTTTCTTGCGCAGCGAGGCGTCCATCATGGTGCCATCTGACGGACTCGGTCCGAACACTGGATGGCTTTCGACAGACAGCAAGGGCCAGCCACAGACAGCATGTCTGTCCCAGTTGTTACCAATTCAATGGCTCTTCGAGTACCCACAAGATTAGCTGTTGCACTCACGCGTGATGCACCGCACCAACACACCAAAGATCCTGTGCGCGTGTGTCTACGCAACCCATTCATGTTCGCATGCAGTTGTGGCGAGCGAGCGTTGACTTGCGGCTTGTGATTTGGAGCAGCGCTCATTCCACAACTGGCCAGCTCGCAACCAAGTTGGCATCCACGAGCCTGAGCCAGTCCCATTGTCATCCGATCTTCGATCGTCGCACAAGCCATTCCAGTTCACAATGGTCGCCACCCCTACGTCGATGATCACGTTCGCTGCCATTGCGCTGAGCGCGTTGCATGGTGTAATGGCCACGCCACTGGACCTGAACCCGACCACCGATGTCGGTGATGTCGTGGAGCTCGGACCAAAGCATCCAGCGTACGGGTCGCAAGTCCCGAAAGATTCGTACGCGTTCCGCACGACGAACCACGACGAACCAAGTGGCGCGGCAGCCAGCAACTCGAGCGAGACGACGCAGCGCAAGCTGGAGGCGACAAACACCGACATTCAGCGCCTGGAGACGCACTTTGGTGCGAAGATGGAGCGCAACTTTGGTGTGCTGAGCGGCAACGAGTACAAGTCGGCCGAGTTCTCGCCTGTGCCATGGCCAAGCAGCTACTGGCCGATCTACCAGGACGGTATCAACTACCAATGGAAGAGTGGCGAGAAGAGCCCGTCGGAAAAGTACGCCGAAGCGTACGGCCTCGACGTGACCACGTTCACGGAGCGCATCTCGCGCAACAACGGCGTGTTGTCACAGAGCAGTCGTCGCGAGTGCTCGAGCAACGCGGACTGCAGCAACCTCGGCGATGGCAGTGTGTGCGGCCGCCGGCGTGGTGAGAGCAAGGGGTATTGTATCCCGGGATGGTTTGGTATTTGCCACGCGTGGGCACCAGCGGCCATCATGGAGCCAGAACCTCGTTGCGCCGTGCGCAAGGGAAGCGTGAAGTTCGAGCCGTTTGACATCAAGGCACTGCTGACGCAGATCTACGATGGCGCCAACGTCGGCACAGTGTTTACGGGTGCACGCTTCAACGGTCCCGACAATGCTCCGAACAACAAGGACCAGTACGGCCGCTTCCGCGACGCAGCTCGTCGTGACATTGGTGCAGGTTTCTTCCACATCGCGATGACCAACATTATGGGTCGGTTCAAGAAGTCGTTCGTTGTGGATGTGACGGCCGGGTCGGAGGTGTGGAACCAGCCCGTGCGCAAGTACGAGGTGCTGGATATGTACTTGGTGGACACGGCGCAGGTGGCGCGTGAAATCTACAAGACGGACCGGTATCCATTCAACAACGCGATGAAGCAACTGGCATACGTGCGCACCAAGTTCAGCTGGATTGTGGAGGCGGGCGAGAATGGTCCGCTCGTGTCGACGGGCGCTGTGGACCAGTACACCAAGTCGGCCGAGTACACGTACTTGCTGGAGCTCGATGGCAAGCAGAACATCATTGGTGGCGAGTGGCTGTGGGACTCGAACGACGAGCACCCGGACTTTTTGTGGTTCCCAACGGGTCGTCCTTCGGAAAGCACGGTGACGAACGTTGGTTTGAGCTACAAGGATGTGCGCGAGCTGCTGGATGCGTCGGTGCGCTGCGAGGACCTGAATGGCGGTGGTGGCAACACTCCATCGGCGACACCATCGGCGACACCGTCGACGACACCGTCGGCAACACCAGTACCTGTTCCGGGTCCAGCGCCAGGTCCAGGTCCAGTGCCAGCGCCAGGTCCGAACAGTGCGGGCGAAGGCGAGTACGAGTATATCGGTTCGCACCCTGACCGCGCCGGGTACACGCGTTGGTGCAACCAGAACTGTCCAGGCAACTGTCCGTCCAACATGTGCCGCAAGCGTTCGGGATCGAGCAACAACAACAACAACAGCAACAACAACAATGGCGGTGGTAACCACAACAATGGCGGTGGTAACAACAACAACAACAACAACGGCGGCAACACAGGTGGCCGCTACCGATACATCGGCAGCCATCCTGACCGCGAGGGCTACACTCGGTGGTGCAACTACAACTGTCCAGGCAACTGCCCCACGGACATGTGCGCTCTGAACCAGTGAGCGTAGGTGTTGCTAGCATCCGTATCTAGAGTAGGTAGTCAGGTAGGTAGGATTCATGGCGAACAGCGCAGTGGCGCAACAAAATGATGCGATTGAGCTTCGAAGGTGTTGTGGTCGCGTGGAATGTGATACGATCGAGTGTGGGGGACAGAGTAGGTCGCGCGTAATACGAGCGAATCGAGAGTGTGGTAGTTTATTTGACCTAATTGGATATCTGTCGCCTGCCATAACACCAACACCCTGGTTGTAGTGACCTGAGTGCTTGTACGCAGCCGTTGTTATTTGCTATTTTGACAAACTATGGTGCTAATCCCGGTAAATTCTCTCCTGGAACGCGAAGGGGTGCCAGGCGTGGCGACTTTTCGCGGCCATGGGGATTTTCTTCCCCTGCTGCACGCGTCGCTCTCCACACGCGACGCAGAGGCCAAGCCGCGAGCACGACGAGCGATCGCCGACGAGCAAAGCTCGAGTCTCGTGTTGCCTTGCTTGCTCACTGACGTCGTCTCTCCTGTCCGCTTTCTCTGCGTGCTTCTCTTCGGTCTGGTCGTCTTGTGAAGTCGTGCATCGTCAAGGCAGCGTCGGAAGGATTCGCTGTCTGCGTCATGGCGTCGCCTTCGTTTGTGATCAAGGAGGGCTACCTGAAGAAGCGAAGTCGCGAGACGACCATCTTGACCAACTGGCGTCGCCGCTACTTCCGCCTCTACCCTGGCAGGCTCGAGTACCTCTACTCATGGCAAGACACAGCCGCCAAGCGCACCATCACGCTCGGTTTGGACACCAAAGTGACTCCAACGAACGACCAAGGTTACCCATGCTGCCTCGTAGTGAAGGCGTCGGCCTCTGCTGAGCCGTTTTACATGCAAGCTGAGACCGAGGCGGAGAAGGCGGAGTGGGTCACAGCCATCTACGAAGCCGCTCGAAAGACTCAAGACGTTGTAGAGGTCATGGGAACAACCACAAGATCTTGTGAGTTCCTTCTTGTTCTGTGTTCAAATTCATTATGTTGGATGGAAGAGATCTCACAATTCATCGTTTGATGTAGCACCTCCGAAGTCGCAGTTCACACGGGTACTCGTGCACATGCAGATTGATGCTGCGCGAGGCCTGATCGGCGTTGACTACAACGGCAAGAGCGACCCATACTGCATTGTCAACTTAGTTGGTGTGAACGGAGACCTCATTCGCAGCGAAGAAAAACGCACAGATTTCAAGACGGACACACTCGATCCGGTGTGGAACGTCCACTACGTGTTGGGTCAGGCTGTGGATTTGCGTGGCGTGCAGGCCATTCAGATCGACATCATGGACCAGAACCAGCTGCAAAGGCACTCGCCTTTGGGGTTTGTGCGTGTGCCACTTTCGAGCTTCCGGATGTCTCCCGCGAGCATGCACCATTCAGACATTGTCGACCGATGGTTCCGCGTCGAGCCACCTGTACGCACGTCCAAGGGCTCGCCAACGCGCGAGGACCGCGAAGCCATGATCCGCAACTACGGTGAGTTGCACTTGATCATGCACGTCACAGGCCCCAACTTGATCGACTTTTTCCACTCGACGGTCGCGGCGGGTCCGGTGGCGAAGATCGTCACAAGCGCCATGGACCACACGGATAATCGCCTTGAAGTCGCAGTGTTGGCTGCGAAAGATCTCATCTGTGTCGGTCCTGAGCTCAATTTGTCGCCCGATCCGTTTTGTGAGCTGTCACTACTAGACTACAACGGTCGGAAAGTGCGCAGTGAGGCGTACACCACGAGCACGAAGTATCGTACGCGCAACCCTGCGTGGGAAAACGAACACAACATCTTCGGTATGGTGCGCCACATTGAAGAAGCCGCTAAACTCCACATCAAGGTGCTCCACAAGGACAAGAACAACCGAAACATCAATCTGGGTAGTGTTACTATCAACCTTGACGAACTCTCGGGCCACAAGATCGCGGGCTGGTATCCCCTCCGCCCAGAGTCTGACATGGTCATTCGCGAACAGCTTGGCTCGATCCATTTGGTGCTGTGTCTCGTGGGTGAGAGTCGCGGCGAACGCAAGCGCCGCATGTTGATCACTCGCGAAGTGACGTCCAAGACGCACGAGCAATCGGTTGAGCAGCTCGAGCTCGAGAACGCGCAATACCAGATGCATGATGCTGCGTGCAAGCTCGACGGCGCGCGGATCGCGTGCGCAGTTGGCGACTACCAAGCCCGCCACCCGAAGTTCTACGGCATCAACGGTTGCATCCATCACCTCAACACGCAAATTCCTCGTGCGCACCGCGAGGCCACAACTTCAGAGGAACTGTTCCAGGCACGTGCTGGGCTGGAAGGGCAAGCGATGCTCGAGGTGTCGGTCGTCGGTGTGAGCAACCTCGTGACTCGCGACAACGTTAGCAAGCCCAATCCGTTTGCCGTGCTCGAAATCGACCCTGCCGTGTGCATTGAGGATGTGAAGCACACGAGTGCGCCACTGTCACCGACCAAGGACCGTCGCATCGAGCAGTTGGCGTCAGCTGCAGCCGACTCGCGCAACGGTATGTTCTCGAAGCGTGCCCAGGCCGAGGTGTCACACCACCGCACGCGGCTGACCAAGAACGAAGTGCGCGGCGATCGTCACCCGGACGTCTTACCAGATCATCCGGTCCTGCGCGTTGAGATCGTCAGTGGTCACGGATTGCTTGCTGGTGATCGCAACGGCTACAGCGACCCATACTGCACGATGTCGCTTGTGGATCGAGCGACCGGAAAAGAAGTGGAGCAGGAGAAGAAGCGCACGGCTGTGGTGTCAAAGACGCTCAATCCCGTGTGGCAGAACGAAGAGTTTCTCATGGGTATCAGCTTTCCTCTGCCTGGTGCTAGCTTCCTGCTGATCCACGTCAAAGATCACAACAACATTGGTCGAAGCACACCACTTGGTCGCGTTCAGATCCCATTGCACGAGCTGGTGCAAGCATCAGCCAAGTCGACGTCGATTGCCTCACAATCAATGATCAAACGCTACCCGCTGACCCCGGAACCCTGGATGACGTCCAATACGTCAAATCTGGGTGAGCTGTGCATCAAGACCGAGGTTGTTGGTGATGCCACCATTCTGGCGGAAATGCTACAGCGTGCGCCAAAGGGATCGCCAGACAAAGTGCTGAGCTTCCTGTCGTTCTCGTCCTTTTCGTCGGAAATGAACGCCACGACCGTGGACGCTGCATCTGGTGGAGCAACAAGCAGCCCCAACATCGAAGCGTTCATGGAAGGCGCAGATGAAGTGACAGCCACGATTCCTCGCGGGCAACAGATCCGCACGTCCACGATCGTGGGCAACAACGCCCGCTGGCGCAAAGAGAAGTTTGCGTTCTCGCTGTCGTATCCGGGCATGTTCAGTGACCCACGCATGGAAAAGCACGATCGCTACACGTTACATCTACGAGTGTTTGGCGCACGCCACTTGCTTGGTGGTGCTGGCGCGCCCGGAAAAGGGACGACGCCGCAGCAATTCCACCACCACCATCACTTCAAGCATACAAGCACGGACGCGTACTTCACGGTGATCCCTGTGCGCGGCGATGGCCATCTTGTACACGATGAGCAGAAGCAAAGCTTGACAGTCTATAACACGCGTCATCCGCAGTGGCCCGAGCAAGAGTTTATCTTTGGCAAGAAGTGCGACCTTGCGACGATCTCGCATCTGTCGTTGCACGTGTATAACCGCGACTGGACGAGCGAGAATCGGAAGGCTATGTCCAAGTTGCTCACTAGCAACGAACTAAAGCAAACGGTCGAGCTGGAGCGTCACCAGCTGCATAAACTCGGCCCCGGTGGTGAGGTTGACGACGACGGCTTTGAAATCCTTGGCTATGACCAGCGCGTACTGGCGTTGCGTCGCTGCTACGACGGCGGCCGGTACTTTCCAGCTCGTGTTCAAGGCTACGTGCCTTTTCCGGTCGATAAGTATCGTGTGACCTTTGAAAACACGATCGAGACCATCGAGGACGTGCGAGACCTTTTTTCGATTGACATCAAAGGCAAGATCGAGCAAGTGCGCGCAGACGGCCAAGTCGACGTGCGCTTACTTGATGGTGACGCCAGCACCAAGTACGCCACCAATGTGTCGCTGTCGCAGGTCACGCCAGTCGATGCGTTCACTCCCGAAGTCGAGAAAGTCATGGCCAGGAAGCTTTCCGACCACGCGAGTCAGCAGCAGCATGCTGCCAGTCGTGTGCACCGATTGAGTGCATTAAAGATCGAGATCTTGTCAGCGACCGACATCCCCAAGAGCTGCGTTCGCCCAGGCTGCATCGTCACGTTGCTGGGACAGAAGTCGTCTCGAATGGTCGAAGTCAACCCACGGGGAGAGCTAGTGGCCAAGTGTCCGATGCACAGCAATAAATGGAGTGCGGGGGAGCTGATCTCTCAATCGTTTCCGTTCGATTCGACGGCCAAGGATGTACCCGACATGCAGCTGTTCAAGACTGACGTGGCGATGGAGCTGGGAAATGGGGAGGCAATGAAGGAAGCCGCCATTGCTGCCGGTGGGGCAAATGTGCCGCTCTCGCGTGAGCTAGAGAACGAGCTGAGCACTCGTCTGGAGCTACTGCGAAGCGCTACCAGCGTGTTGATCAAGATTGTCGACCAAAAAACCAACGCCGAGCCCAACAGCACGCAGACGACGATCGGCTACGTCAAGTTGGACCTTGCATCGCTGCAACACGGCGAGCACGACCTGCAGCCACGATTGATCCCACCTCCCCAGCAGCCGTACTACAAGTACATCGGCTCGCTGTTTGTGCGTGTGACGTGCACGGACAGCAAGGTGCAGAAGGACGAGCAACGTGCACTGCAGGCTAAGAGCGACAGCATCAGCACCATCCCGACAGCGCTATCGCCACCAGTGGCGTGTGGCTTTGCGACGTGGTTCCAGCGCCGCATGCAAAGCGAGATGTCTGCTGCGGTCACGGGGTCGCTGTTTTCTAGTGTCAAGAGCTGGACGCGAGCCGAGCGACGCCAAGGGTTGCGAGCATCGCTCACACCAACGGAGAACGCTCAGTTGGACCATTTCCATACTGCATTGGTTGCAGTGCTTACGCGGGTCATCAAGGTCCAACGCGAGCTGCAGTTGTTCGACAACTACGAGACGTTGTCGGAAGACGACATGGCCAAGTGCCGCCACGTGCACACGGTTAACGCAGATTCCAGCAGCGAGTTGCTTGGACGCAAACTCAACGAGCTGAATAATGAGCAGCGACGTAGCATCATTGTTGAGCTGGAGCACGAATTGATGGACTTGGCAGTGTCCAACGCACCACGGATCAAGCCTGCTGCTGGGCTGGACGCGAAGGAATGGAACAACCTCCGTGTGGCGCGCCAAAAGGCTATCCAAGAAAGCGGTGGCTTTTTCATGCAGGACCCAACGACTTCAGTCGTGTTCAGCATCCCGTGCTGCTTCACAGGCAACGCTATGATCTCGTGGCTAGTCCGCAAGCCCGCAGTCTTGTGGTTTGACTCGTGGGTTGCGTTCGCGGAGCCTGGCGCTGACGTACAGAACCAGCTTCTGAACTGGGACGACCTTGTGCAACAACGACGCACGGACGTGATCCCACCACCGCAGACACCCAACGCGGCCGTGATGTGGCTGCAGGGCCTCTGTGACGCCGGCTACATCGAGTTGGCCGCGGAGACCAACGTCAGACGCGCACCGATCTTCGAAAACAAGGACGACAGGCACTACCGTGTCAGTGAAGTCGACGCCTGGGCGCGCAACATTAAGAAGGACAAACTGGCGTTGGCACTCGAAAATGTCAAGGATGATGCCAACGCCGAAGCGGCGAGTCCACGGTCGCCGCGCGCCTTCATGCGCAAGCTCAGTTCACGTGTCGAGGACTTTTTGTCCGGCAAGGACCGAGCGAAAGACACCACCAACAAGGCTGCGGCTCCGACTGTGTGTGGTGTCACTGGTTGGTACGAGCGACGCGTGGCTATCGACGCAGCGACCACCTCGATGCTGTCGACAGCTCGGTCGATGTCGCGCATCGAACGCCGCCAGCAGCTTCGTGCGGCGCTGACGCCGACCGAGAACTTGCAAGTCGACGACCTGCACTTGGCGCTGACGACCGTCATGACGCGTGTGGTCAAGATCCTGCGCGAAGTGCAGTTGTTTGACGAGTTCGAGGTGATGTCGGCCGACGACATGGCCAAGTTCCGTCACGTCCACACCATCAACGCCGACATGAACAGCGAGTGGCTCGGTCGCTTGATTAACGAGATGAAGGTTGAGACTCGCAAGGACATCGTTGTTGGTCTGGAGCTTGAATTGTTGGACATTGCGGCGTCCAAGTTGCCGCGCACGCACCCACCGCCCGACATGCCTCGTGAAGAATGGGTGAGGCTGCGTGCTGAGCGCCAGAAGGCCCTGCAACAGGACGGCATGTTCTTCATGCAGGACCGCACGACGGCGCTGGTGTTGAGCATCCCGTGCTGCTTTACCGGCGAAGGCATGATCTCGTGGATGTTGCGAAAGCCGAAGGTGCTATGGGATGACGAGTGGACCAAGTACCTCGACGCAGGCTCGGACCGCGCGTCGCAAAGGTTGGGCTGGCGCGATGAGCGCCTCAAATTTGACCCAGACTCCATCCAGGCGCCCGAGACGCGTGTCATGGCTCTTGTCTGGCTCAGTGCCCTGTGTGACGCTGGATACATCGAGAACGTATCGCTCACGGCCGGTGCCGATGCTGGCAACCGGCGCTATCACGTCTTTGAGGACCGTACAGACAAGTACTATCGCCTGCGTGCTGTTGAACTGTGGGCTCGCAATGTCCCCGTCAACAAGAGCTTGTTCCCGCTCGACCTCGTCCAAGAGCTCGACTGCTACGGTGGTGAGCACGACGCCGACGCCCCACGGACGTTCGTCAAGAAGTTGACCGAGCACGTGGAAGGCCTGTTGGGCACCAAGAACGCGGTGACGTCGCTACTGTTCTCGCCTGAAGTCAAGCGCAACGCACTTCTCAAGCCAGTAGCCGAGAAGGCACTGGAGCTTGGCGACGCTCAGGTCTTGTGGGACTGGAAGTACTGCATCTTCGTGCCTGCCAACCGGTGCTTGTACATGTACGAGAACGAGACGTCTGGACTGCCGAGTGTCATCATTGATATGAGCAGCGGCGCCTGTCGTGGCGCGTACACGTTCACATACGATGCTCAGGGCGGGTGGTTCGAGATCGCCAACGCCACCGTGCTCATGCAAGCATCATTGGAGCATCAACAGCAACAAACGACCCAGGCGAAACACTCGGGCGCCCACATCGCATTCCACGGCACGTCGACCACGCTTGGACATGTCAAGTACGTGCCACTGAGTGCTGAGCTCGAGAGCAAGTTGCTGCAGCAGCGACCCAACGGCGACACTGTCCTCGAGTTTAAGAGTCCAGATGCTCAGAGTTGGATGCGCGCGCTGGTGCATTCAGGGGTGCATGTCGATATGCGCAAGGGCCAGCCCGTGGTGTTCAAGCAGCTTAACCCGACTGTGCTCCACCAGAAATGCATCGAGTACGTCACTGAGTTCAATCCGAATGACCTCGAAGGCAGCTTCCAGCGCCTCCTCAACCATTTCTTCCATCACCACAAGACTCCGACCAAAGGCGAGCACGAGCTGCGCCTCAAGGACCTGCGTGGGCGCGTCCGCAACGAGCTCAAGAAGACGGGTGCTGTGGATGACACCGTGCTGGCGTACTACGGTCGAGGCCAGGGCTTCAACCCGCCGCCGACAGTTGCGAGAAACTACCAGAGCGGTGCACTGTATAGTGGCCGCATTGCGCACATTCGGACGCCCTTCACAGAGCCGCACTATCGCTTCCGCGACACGTATCCGCTGCAGGGCATTCCCAAGCGCCTGCAGACGCTGTTGATGACTTACAAGGTCACGAACAAGCTGGCATGGCTGGCGTTGCCCAAGGCCCTGCGTGACCAGTTCTTGCTGTACGATGTCGAGTATCGCCACGCAAACGAAGTGATCATCGAGGAAGGTCTGCTGCGCGAGGACATCCGGATGAACGACGGCGACCTGGATGCCCGCAAAGTCGAGGAACGCTGTGTAGACCTGAACCTGGTCTTCCGTAGCAGCGACCTCGAGGACTGCGTCTCGCGCATTGCAGCGCACGTCCAGGGAAAGAAGCCGTTGGGCTGCTTGAAAATCCCAGTCAAAACGGTGTCGCCGCACCGCGTCATTGACTGGTGGTATCCGCTGGCTCCCGAGAACGACATGGTGCAGAAGGTCAAGCTCGGCCATGTCCGCGTGCAGCTCCGCCTGGTACAGATCACGGAAGTGATTCGATCGAAGAAGGTGCCGGCGCTGCTGGGAGAGCTCAAGGATGCCGCCGGGCGGTATAGCGACGACCCGATCCAACCATTCTCGTTTGCAGCCTCGCCGCTGCGGTTCTTCGGGAAATGGTCGCTTGGTGGCAGTCCAATCAAGCGCCGGATGATGAATGGCCAAGCCAACGTCATGACGCGCGAGCGCTCGTTCATCAAGATCACGGTGCTGGAGGGCCGCAAGCTGATCACGGCCGATTTCTTCTCGAGCGATCCGTTCGTGCAGCTCGTATTGCTGCGTGATGACAAGGATGAACGCGAAGAGTACACCAAGCTTAAGACCGACGTACGACCGAGCACGCTCAATCCGCGATGGGACAACCAGGAGTTCATTCTTGGACGAACCGAAAGCACGATTCTGAGCGACAAGAAGGCTGTGCTGTTGCGAGTGCGCGATGAGGACAAGCACAAGCACAAGGACGACCCGATGGGCTGTCTTCGTCTCGACCTGCAGCGTGATAAGACTGGTCACATTCGAGGCCTCACGCTCGTGCATGGTGACGATCAGGGCAAGCCCACGACACGGACGCTGCATCTGGATGCCGACGACCAGTGCGAGGTGTTCGAGAAGCTCATCCCAGATGTCAAGGCTGGCATGTCTTCCAAGCCACCGTCTCGCCTTGTTGGCAACAATGGCAACAAGGAAGACGGACCGCTCGGTCGACTGCGCTTCCGCGTGCAAATTGTCCAGAACGAGAACTTCATCGATCCAGATGCTTTGACCCGGGTTCCCGTTGGCATGCAGACCAAGTTCTCACTGGAGCTGTGCGTCGACCGAGCCGTGCTCATGAGCACTGGAGCATCCGCGTCTCCACGGGCCCAGATGGATTGGTCCAAGTACACGTGTGTCTTTCAACCACATGGTAAAGGCGGACAGCGCGTGCATTTCGACGTCCACTCGGAAGATATGGCCAGTGGCATGACCAATAAACTCAGCGACTTGTTGGTGAAGAGCAGCGGTGGTAACTCGACATGGAAGGTGCTGGGACGCACGTACGACGTGGCCAAGGTCGACTACTTCGACGTCACGGTCGTTGCAGAAACCGGGTCTATCTACCAAGGCAAATGGGGCAATGACGGTCTCTTTCACTCGCCAGACAAATGCACAGAATTTAATGGTCAAGTAGTGGTGCTCAAAGATAGAGATGGCAAGACGAGCGACCTACATCTGACGGTGAATGCTCGCGTTGTGGCGCTCCACCGCACGGAGCGTGTTCGCCGCCTTTTGGCTGAGACTTTCCGCATTGTCGGCCTGAAGTTCGACGCCAAGACGGCCACCAAGGACGCGTACGTGAGTGTCGACAAGTACTTGGCGGATGTGGGCAAGGCCAACGTCTTCCCGGGCACGTTTGCTCAGGAACTCCTGCGCCACGTGCACCGCATGAGTCAAAGTGCTAAACTACACTGGAAGTACACGCCGCAAGTGCTCAGTTTTGTGTTTGAGCACGTCTTTTTCAGCGGCGAAAATGAGGAGAAGGACCACATGGCGTATGCCGACGCTGTCGCTCTCGACAACGTGCTCAACCGATGGCAGCGCGTGCTCAACCATGTCAGCGATGCCAAGGACCAACTTATCGGCCACTTGCATGGCCGAGATACGCCTCGACTGCTTCACATGCTGTTCACCGAGTGCGATTGGACTGGCTTCGAGTTTGCGTCGCTGCTGCCTTCAGCCACTGCCAGCTCGGTTGTGGGACAGGATGGCGGCACGGTCTTCCGGGATGGCCAGCGCGTGCACGCGTTCCTACCGCCGATTAAGTACGCCGGCGTGGCTGTCGATGTCAAGCTGCCGAACGGCAACTACGTCCCCGGCACCATCACGCGCGAGTACGGCGATGGCACGTTCAGTGCGGCGTTCTGCGCCGCGTCCAAGGTGCGGGAGGAGGGTGACGAGTACTTCTCCGACGATGAAGAGCTGCCGCCACTGGACCCAGGTCAGTCAGTCTACGTGTGCCCGGAGGCGATCAATGCACTGGCAGCGTCACCGCCGGCGTCTCCGACAGCTGCTGGCAAAGCGGACGCGATCAAAGCGCCGACACACGCGCACTGCAGCAAACCAGGTCGATCCGGTCGGGTCAAACGTCAAGACGCCGGTACTGGCAAAGACCAGCTGTATTTGATCGAGTACGACGACCAACGCGAGCCGCGAGAGGAACTGGTTGTGCGTGCTGCGCTGGATACGGCGTTCATCCGTGTAGTGGAGGCGACGCTGCAGCTGCGCAAAGACGACTTCGTGCGTGTGCTACCCGAACAGGACGTAGCTGTGCTCAGCGCCGCCAAGCTGGCCGAGCAGGCGAACATAACGCCAGGCGCTGTGACGGGTTCGCAATCGACGCGACCTGCACGGGTCGTCAAGAACCTGGGCAACTCTCGCTACGACGTCGTGTTCCTGGACTTGCAAAACCCGAAGGCAGAGCGAGTGCCACGGGAGCGTCTGCTGCCGCTGACGGACAAGCAGTGGTATGGCGCTGAGGTTGCACAGAGCTATCTGCTGACGCAGGGCAACGTGACAGATGTGACTTCGTCCATGGTGCGCTACGACATCAAATTGGCCAACGGCACCATTGTCGAGGGACTGCCGCGTGAAGTTCTGCGTGCCGACGAAGAAACGTTTGCCTCTGACAACCAGCTGCTGGCAGCGGTGCATGCCACGAAGCTTGCCGTGGCGGACGAGCAGTGTACGCATCCACTCAGCGCCGCCTTTGCGGCCACAGCCCTTGAGATCTCGGAGCTCTGGGGCATGACCAGCGTGATGAAGGTCTACGTGGTGCTGCCGGACGAAGTCAAGGCTATCCACGTGCGCGATGCCGTGACCAACAAGCTGCGTCAGGTGAAGCTTCACCTCCGCGACAACGCCAAGCCGCGGTTCATGGGCCAGCTGCACGGCTACACGACGGGAGACACGTTCAGTCAGACGGAGCGCGCCAAGCTTGCGCAGATCTATATGACCAAAGTGCTGGCCGACACTAACGCGACCATGGATCCAACCTTTGCGCCGAAACGTTGCCTGTGCCTCTACGTCGCACCGACGCCTCAGGCGCAGGTGTCAGGCCAGCTACACATCTCGCCGTTGCCTGGATCCATTGGTTTGTTCAAGTCCCTGCTGCAGGCAGCGCTCAAGCAGCCCATGGTAGTGAATCGTGTGCTGCAGCAGCAGTTGCGCTACGTCGCGCAGCAGAACATGGCGCTCAACCGCAAGGAGCGCTACGTGACGATCGACCGCTTGGACGTGTACTTCCACCGCGACGTTGCCACCAACGTGACGGTCAACAGTCTCACTTCGACGTGCGACGGCATCGCCATTGATGAGAACGGTGTCGGCCGAGAGACTCGCAAGGAGTTGGCGCACGTCAGTCTGGTGGCCACGTTCGCCATCTCCGTGCCGCACAACGACCGCGGCAGTCTGGCTGAGGCACTGACAATGGCCAAACGCGACGCTGGTGGCATCATCCAGCGCCTGGACAAGCTAAACGTCCTGCGGTTGCTGCACGACACCGCCGTCAACGTCGGCAGCATCGACATCCTAGGGGTGGGCACCGAATGGGATCTTGACACCACAGAAGCCATGGTCGGAGTGACGGCAGTCGATGGCACGGCACCTGACATACTGCGCGTCATGTGCACAGGGCTTGACGGTGAGCTTGACCTCGGACCGGACCACACTCCGGTCAAGACGGTTCCGTCGCTGTCGCTGGAGCTGCTGCCGCTCAACGACTTGCGCCTGAGCGTGACCGTCGCCACAGAGCGCAAACCGCCGATCGAGCTGTGCGTGCCGATCCAGAGCGCGCTGGTGGAAGCACGTCTGCGTCGGGAGCTGCTGCCACTTGAGGTAGCGACCGTCATCAGCGGGCCCCACGAACTGCGTGAAGGCCATCCGCAGCGGCACCAGCGTAACGTGGCGCCGGATCGCCACCTGCCACAGGTCTACAAGCTGCAGCTCGTTCCCTCATCAGGCCGATCGTCACCAAACAAGAAGGCGTCACCGTCCAGGAGTATCGAGGCGTTTGATTTCGATCTGCGTCGTGACACGCTCACTGTGCGGATCATCAAAGCGAGCGACTTGTTCACGAAGGACAACACCGTGGGCGGTAATGTCACGGCCGAGGTGACGCTGGTGTCGAGCGACTTTGACGGCCAGGACACGACGGGCACGTCGCTCCGCACGCCCTTCAACGTCGTGTTGGATGAACAGGGAGAGATCTGCAAGGACCTGCTGGGCCACTCGAGTCCACGCGAGGCCACCATGTCGCTGACCAAAGTGCACGAGCAACTCGAGTGGACGGCGTCTACAACGGCCCGCGTGTCGTACGGCTACCCATCGTACGACCTCAAGCGCGTCGCTGCCGTCGTCATCAGGGTCAAGGCCCAAGGTCGCGTCGTCGGACAGACTCGCATCCCGCTGTCGGACGTGACCCTGATCAAACCAGGCGCTGTCGTCGATCCGAACATGCCCAAGGAGCAGCGCGTGTTCAGTCTTTTCAAGGACGAAACAGACCACAAGAATCGCGTCGTGGGCAAGATCATGCTGGAAATCGAGCGCGCACAAGTGATCACGCCCAACAGCAGCGTGATGGTGCGCAAGCTGATGCAGGAAGACGACCACTGGCTGATCGCATCGTACGAGTTGTTGGCGCTGTCGCTTCATCAGCAACAGGACAAGCTGCTTCGTGGTTTGCTGGCATCGACGCTGCACACAGTGGCGCAGGCACGCACTATGCTCGAAGACCCGCTCGAGAAGGAAGTGCACCTGCAGCGCATCAAGACGCTCGAGATGATGGCGCTGGAAATGGACGAGCTGCAAGCAGATAAAGCAAACGACGGCTCCGTCCAACGCAAGGAAGATGTTGCCACCACCACGAACGCACCGCCGACTGGATTTGGTCACCTGGCGATCAAGGACGAAGGAAAGACGCTGCTGCTGCGTGGCTACCAGCAGATCCGATACGCGCTGCTACAGACGACTCGGTTGATGGAGGACACAGCTGCAGACCTTGGCTTCACGACAACGTGGAAGCGACTGCCGTGGTCATCAGAGCCACTGGAAGACCCAAATGCCGGACGCAAGAGCGAGGTCGTGCTGGTGCCAGCGAACCTGACCAACTCGGCGCATCGCGTGCGTCGCACGGTACTCAAGCTCTACCACATGTATCGCAACCGCCTTATCCCGACGTTGGATCGCTTGTACGAGTTGGACGCGATGGGCGACCATATGGACGTCAAGGCAGGCGAACAACTGCTCAATTTCTTCGAGGAGGAAGTCGAAGACTTGGAAGAACAGGACCAGGTCGTGTACCGACGCGTGTACCAGCGTCTCCGTTTGGTGAAGATCGCGCAGGTGATGGAAGACATCATGCAGACAACGCTGCGCGTGACGGTCATGGACGAAGACCGAGGTATCGGCAACGACGACGTCGGCACGGCGTTCATCCCTGCCATCGACTTGCTGGACCAGGTGGAGCACTACAATCAGTATCAGCTGTACAAGACCAACCGCTCGAACGAGTTTGTTCGCGGCGGTGGAGGTTACCAACCTCGCGGATCGAATCTCTTGCTGGTGCAGCCCGACTACCGACAACAGAAGAGCTACGTGGTGCTCAAAGTGCAGCTCACGTACTCGGAGAGCTCGCTGCTGGAACAGGCCACACAGGTGTACAAGTACCTCAAGGCCAAGTTCCTCGGACAGCACGAGCACGCGCGTCTCCGCATCAACGCGGCCGTTGTGCCGGCGCAAAAGCGCCGCTGGGCTACGATCGAAGGCTACTTGCTCGAGCTCGAGGCTCAGCGTGCTGGCAAGCTCCACTGGGTGCGAACCCCTGTGCTGCTGGACTTGGTCTGGGACATCTTCGTGTCGCACAGCAAGGCGTTCGCCAAGAAGGACTCGAATCAACAGGAGCAAGACGAGGAAGAAGAATACCTGATGGGCCTGTCGGCAAAAGCCGAGCGCTATCGCGCGACGGTCGTGGACGTGCACACGCGCTGGGCCAACCTGCAGCCAAAACTTGAGGAACTGCTCGAGATCCAAGCCGCACGACAAATCCATGCGACGCGAACGCCGCAGTTGTTGGAGGAGATCGCGCGCGAAGTGGAAGGCCTGGATGTGCTTCTAAGCACGGCCTGGCAGCAGGTGCACGACAAGTGGATGGTGCTGTACAAGGCGCTCGAAGAGCTCGTAGGCATGAAGGAACGCAAGCTTCACATGGGGCGGGCACCGCAATTGCTTAAGCTCGTGGACGAGCGCTGCAAGAAGGGCTTGAACGAGCGCCACGCCGAAGGTGTGGCGAACGTGCAGTTCCGCTGGATGGCCATCACACACAAGGAAGGCCCATTGTGTGAGCTCCGTTTGATGGAGAAGAAAGGGCTGCACTGGCAGCGCACGCATGAGCTCGTGCTTCTGCTGCACGAGCAGTGCGAGGAGTTTGCTGAAGTAGACGCCCGTGCGCTGGGCGTCGTGCAGTCGCGCTGGGAGCAGTTGCAGGAGTGGCTCGACGACATCGTCGACATGCAGCTGGCGCAAACGATCGACTGCCAGAAGACGCCGTTCGTGCTCAAGAAGATGAGTCTGCTTGAAGTCAAGCGCAAGCTCACCAAGCTCAAGAAGCACCAGGCGTCCGTCAACCGGCAGATGCAGAGCCCGCCGGGGTCGCCATCGTCGTCGCCACGCCGCCGCATCGGGCCATCTGGAGCAGCCGCTGGTATGGCTGGAGCGCCCCCGTCGCCACCACCATCGCCAACGGCGCGCGTGGCACGCGAAAAAAGCGTTGTCAGTGCGGACGTGGAGGAAGACGTTGAACGTCTCGAAGGAATGGTCGAATGGTACGCACTCGAGGAGGCCAAGCGCGAGCTGGAGCGGATCCCGTACTTTCGGCTGCGCACGGACCACGACCGCACCAACTGGCTGCCGTACTCAGAGAACGGCAAGGACACGCGTCTGCACATCACGAAGGAAGACATGGCGATGAATCCACGCAACGTCCGCGAGGCATTGATGGATCGCGGGGTCATCCCACGCACCGCGCTCTTCTTGCCCGAGACGCTGGCGGCCGGATCGCCTCGCAAGACCATGGGAGGCTCTGCGGCACACACGACGGTATTGCCTCGGGATCTGTTGGAAGAAATCCATGAGATCGAGCAAGCGATTGAGAACCGACACGTCGAAGGCATGGGTCGCTCGTATGTGGATTGGAATCCAGAGCGACTGGCTGAGCTGTACACGGTGATCGAGGGCCTGGGCAAGAACGACCTGCTGTGGAAGGTCGAGCACGCCGTGAACATGAACCGCGAGCTGGCTGTGCCCACGAGCTTCATCAAGTTGCTGGAAGAGATGCGTTTGCGTCAGATCCCGACTGGTGAGATCGAGGACCTCGTGAGGACGCTTACTGTCGTGCTACAGAAGGAGGAGTTGCTCAAGATCGGCGTGGATGTGCCACCGAACGCCAACTTCACCACCGTTCTGGCGCTCATGCACCGCCACCAGGTCAAGGACGTGCTGTTACCTATGGAAACGAGTGAGATCCAGGCGAGGCTGCAGGAACGCGGCATGGACAAGAAGGGCGACCCCGTCTACCTCCGAGGCGTGCGCATCGGCACACAGAACTCGGTCGTGGATGAGGACATGGCGCTGCCTGGAGCTAGTGGCGCTAGCGGCGGCTCGTTCAAGAGCAAGAGTGAAGGCAAAGCCGCTCCGACGCTCAACACGGGCCTGGGCATCATCGACACACAGATCGAGGTGCTGCGCAAGACGCTATTGATGGAAGCACTGCGCAAGCGCAACTCCCTCATCAAGACGTTCCCGTGCGAAAGCCGCATCCTCACGGATGACGACCTGCGCGAGTGCAACGAAGTAGACATGAGCGGTGACTACCTGACCCAGGTAGAGCGCTTCCAGCAGCTGCTGTTACATGAGGCGTACACGCACAAACTGTCCGAATACGCTGCGTTAGACCGCTGCATGCGTGGGCTAGTCCACGCGCGGCCGGATGAGGTCGTGACGAAGGAAGACATGGCTCTGGCTCTGCATGCGCTAGGCCCACAGTATCGGCTTCCGATCGAAGCGTTTACGCGCGAGGAACTGTTGGAGGCAGCAAGTGAAGGTCGCATCCGCACTCCGACTGAGCAGATGTTGCGGCGATGTCCGCGTGGCAAGAACGCTGAGGCTATGGCTTACTACGCCGCGCTGAGCTACTCGGCTATGATCTACCAGGAAGTCACAAGCTTCCACAGTCGCGTGGAGCCAACGCACCAGCACCTGCAGGACGCGCTAATGTTCGAGCAGCCTAGTACTGTGGACGGCGTCGTTCTGCCGCGTGATCCTACTCGCCAGGGCATGTCGCACTACGTGGCTGACTGGTTGCTGGGCTCCGAGGACACGCCATTGCAGCTTAAAAGGACCATCAGCGACTACCATCGCCAGCGCTTGCTCTGGAGCTCAGCAGCATTCACGCTACGTAATCGCTGGTTCCAACGGGGCTATGGGTGGTGCGATGACGCCACAACTGGAGCTGGTGTGAAGGTGTTGCTGCAGCGCGTACTGCTGTTTGATGCCGCGAACAAGATGCACATGGTGGACACCGAGGCCCTGCTGCGCGAAGTACACGACAAGTGCATCAACCTGCGACTGCGCGAGTCCCAGGCTCTCGACTCGCTGCTGGCGCGCTTCCGGGAGAACACGATGCTGTTGGAGGAGCTGGTCCAGCACGCCGAGCGGTGCATCAACAACCGCAAGCTGCACACGGAGCGCACGCCCGATCTGTTGCACCAGATCGAGCAGCTCTGCGTCGTGCCGCGCGGACTCAACCCACGCCACGTCGAAGCATACCACGTGGTGACATCGCACTGGATTCCGCACCGCAAGCGTCTCGAAGAGCTCGTGCAAATGCAGAAGCAAGGCACGTTCAGTATCCACCGCACGCCGGAGCTGCTGACGGCAATGGACTACCACACCGAAGGTGTGGCTGGCTCGGACGTACTTGATGAGCAAAGCGCAATGGCGGCCGCCGCAGCACAGGCAGAGAACCAGCAAGAGTTTGACCTCAAGGTGGACGAGATCCGCCGTGGCCAGCGCAAGGCGTCGTACCGTCTCGACCTGGATGGCACCGCCACTGTCACGCCGCCAGTGGCGGGTACGGGCGATTGGCAGTCGCTGTCACCGTCCAAGCGCACCGTCAAGCCGCTCTCACCCCTGGAGAAGCAAACGACGTGGAAAATCGCCGAGACGGGTGACGCTGAAGCGACCAAGCAGGCCGTGGTGCTCGAGTCCAAGGCCGCACTGGATTCGACTGGTCGTCGCCGCAAGTCTTCGCTGGGCGACGAACTCAAGGAACTGATCAAGTCGCCATCGAAATGGTTGATGGCGACGACGGACCCGCCTCCGCGAATCCAGCCCGAGATCTTCTTCCCCAAGGCTGTGAGTCACGACTCCGGCTCAGTGGCGCTGCCCAAGCAGGAAACCTAGGCTCGAGATGCAGACGTTCATCTCGCATCGTGATACATATAGTAGTTTCTCTCTTAGTGTGTGTATGATGAATGAAGACAGAATGCATTACGACGTCGCTGACCACGACAACGGCACACCTCGTAGGAGATAGACCACGACGCGCACGGCACGGGAAGACAGGAACAAAAGGGCGGTCATGATGGATATACAAGACCAGCAGCGTTACGCGGCGCTGGTTCATATGTGTGGGGAAGCGGGGGGGGGGGCTGGTTGTGGTCTCCTAACTACGGGGCACATGGCGACACGCGCCTTACACTTTCTGTACTCGCAACTCGCGGTTGAGGTAGTATCCAGACTTGTGCAGATACGTGGGAGGCAGCTCCACCATCCGATTCTGCTCCATGACCTGCAGCAATGACCACAATCGAGGACGTGAGCAGCGAGTCCGTGGTGGCGCCCCTGCAAGCTAAGCCGTCACTCACCTTGTTCGAGTAAACTTCAAAGTCGTCTTCTGTCATTGGCCCGTATAGCAGACTCCACTTGCCGTCGATGAGTACGAAGTAATAGCGCTCGTTCTCGCCGTGTTCGTACCAGCCTTCTTCGCCCTGGACTGTGCCGGGGCACGCGTTCAGGATACCGCTTGAATTCTTACTAGAACGCTCCGACTTCTTGCCACCACCCAGCAGCGAACGCATCTTATCACCGATCTGTTTGCCCAGGTTGCCTTTGCCATTCTGCTTCTGCACCTGGCTTTCTGTGCGTCCTTCGTCGTCTTTCTTGGACGCAGTCGACGTCCCGGACGCCGTGTTGCTCTTATCACCACTCTTTGCTGCGCGCTTGTCGTCTTGTGTCTCGTCCGAGATTGCTTCAGATCGCTTGGACTTGTCGTCGGTAACACCCAGCTTGGCCACGCGCTGCTCCACCGCGTTGACTTCCTTGTCTGATTTGTGGCCACTGCGTGGCGACGCCGCTGAGTTGCTATCACCATTCTCCTGGCGCTTCCGGTCACGTCGCGACCGCGAAGCACTGTCTTCACCGTCAGATCCGCTGTCGTGGCGGTGGTGACGTCTCGAGCTGCGCTTCTTGCGCTTGTCGCTGTCATAGTCTTCTTCGCTCGAGCTACGTCGATGGCGCCGTCGCTTGGCGCGCGCGCTACCATCCGAGCTACCTGAACCGCTGGATCCGGATTCGCTATCGCTACCGCGTGCCCGTGATCGACCTTCGCGACGCCGATGGCGATGGCGACGGCGTCGCCGACGGTCATAATCTTCGCTGCCGCTTGACTCGCTGCTATCGTGGTGGCGTTTCCCTTTCTTGTGGCTCTTCTTGCTCTTCTTGTGCGACTCCCCGCCGTCGACCTTGTCACTGCTTTTGCTTCGTGGCGGAGGAGCGTCGTCGTCGTCGTCCTTGCGCTTGCTCCGCTTGCCTTCTTTGTCCTTGTCCTTCTTCTTCCGTTTCCGTGGCGAGTCTTCGCCGTCGCCTGTTGGATCGGCCGAGTGGCTCACTTCGCGCTCATTGTTGACCTTGCGTGGCGACCGCGCGGACGCCTGCGGTGGATCTTCGCCGTCGCTGCCGTCGCCTTCCTGGGCAGCCTTCTGCTTCTCCTTGCTCTTCTTCTTCTTTTTCTTCTTCTCGCGTGGTGTTTCCTCACCGTCGCCCCCGTCGCCACCGTCCTGTTCGTCCAGAAACTCGAGGTACGACGACGGCACGTACCCGACCTCGTCGCCAAACTCGCACTTGAGGTAGCCCGTGCGCTTGTTGGACAGTACTTTGACGACGTCACCGATCTTGAGCGTTAGCTCTTCCTCGCCCGAGCCTTTGCGGTCACGTACCACGCGCGCGAGCAGTCCGGCGGCATCGCCGTCGTCGTCGTCTTTCTTCTTCGAGCTCTTGGTGGAGCGAGCTGTGTTCGATCCGGACCGTGCCGACGCGCTGCCGTCGTTGGCCGTCGTGTTGTCAGCGTACGTGCTCGTGTTGGCCGGGATATTGGAATACGCATCGATCGAGTCATTCGTGAGCCCTTTGACTTGCCGCACCGGCTGCTTGGGCTTGGTCGTGAGCGCCGGAAGTACGTTGCTCATCTGCTACACCGCGTCCTTCGCGAGCCAAAGCGCGCGGCCAGTATGTTCGCAGTCCTCGAGCGCCTGCACTCGCCACGGCCTGTTGGTCTTGCTTGTTCTTGCTCTCGCAACGAAATCGCGTGGCGTCGCCGTGGTGTGATCTGCACAGGTCCTAACTACTCCCCGAGCAGCGATCGATCGCGAACGCTGAGCGCCGAGCACCGCGTGAGGACCGACGACCTCGTGCTTGGCGTCTGCTAGCTTGTCGTCGCCGCGTTCGTTGCACCGCGCGCTGTGGAAGCCGCTGCGCTGACAGTACCTGAAGCTCGTAAGCGAGCAGCGCGCCTGGCTTGGAGCCCTGGTCCTAGGTGGCTGAGCAGACCAGAGCAAGCCGAGACGCAAGGCCGTTGTTCAAGCCGAAAAAAGAAACCATAACAGCCCGAAGCCACTAGGGCAGCGCGTTCACAGACTGGTGACTGCGTTGCCCGCGCGTGTGCTAAAACCATGGCGCGGGCAGGGCTGCGGGCGACCAGAATGCCAGGATATAGGAAGGCAGCCACGGAGGTGGAAGTGGAAGTGGCTCGCTCGCGCCATCTCTGTGCTTCTTGAGGGGCGTCGCACTGCACAGAACGCGAGAGGAGGTGCCGAGGTTATAAGATCTAGCACACAGCAGGTCGGTGATGCTTTGTCCAACCTAGTGTCGAAAGCCTATCTGAGTGGTTGGAGATTGCGTGGGCTGCCTGAGCATCATTTGAAATGTGACGTCTATTGCAGCACCATCGTAATGCAGCGCTGCTGGTGGTTGATCTAGGCTGTCTCGTGCTTCTTGAGGTAGGTGTACAGAAGCTGCACGCCGAAGCCAGTGGCTCCCTTTGGGAAATACAGGCTTGGGCTGCTTCGACTGGCCGGACCTGTACGAGAACACATAAATCCATCCATCAGTACGCCATAAACATACAAGTTATGTCACCATCGTAGCACGAACCGGCGATGTCCACATGCGCCCAATCCACGTCCTCGTCGACAAATTGCTGAAGAAAGGCTGCGGCGATCGAGGAATCCGCGTACCTGCCCGTGCTGATGCTTCGCGAGTCCGACTGCGTTCCTTTGATCTCCTCCGCGTGTTCTGGCAGGATTGGCAAGTGCCAGCAACGCTCATGGCACTCCGCGCCACTCACCGTGAGGTTCTTGGCCAGCGTATCCGAGTTTGAGAACACACCAGCGCAGTATTCACCAAGAGCCACGACGCATGCGCCCGTGAGCGTGGCGACGTCGATCACCTTCTTGACAGACTTGTATTCCTTCTGCACGTACGAGAGCGTGTCGCCAAGCACGAGACGACCCTCGGCGTCGGTGTTGTTGTTCTCAACCGTAATGCCCTTGTGCGACTTGACGATCGTGTGGGGCTTCACGGCCTTCGAGCCGATGGCGTTCTCAGCCAGCGCCAGTGCGCACACGATGTTGACCTTGAGGCCGAGACGCGACGCCGCGCGCACGGCACCAAGCACAGCAGCCGAGCCACACATGTCGGTGTGCATGTCCTCGATGAAGCCCGACGGCTTGAGGTTGAGGCCGCCCGTGTCGAACGTGATGCCCTTGCCCACGAGCGCGACCTTGTCCTCCGAGTCCGGGTTGCCGCGGTACTCGAGGATCACGAGGCGCGGTGGCACAGTGGCGGCCTGGCCGACGCTGAGGAACATGTTCATGCCTTCTGCACGCAGTTGGTCTTCCTGTAGCACAGTGACGCTCATGTTGGGCAAGTCAGCCGACGCACGAGCGACCTGTTCCATGAACGCGGGCGTCACAACGTCGGCGCGCTCGTTGCCGAGGTTGCGGGCAAAGATGGTTTCTTCAGCGAGCGCCACTTGCTCGTCCACTTGCTATGTGGATTGATCAATACAGTTCAGACAGACATCCCGCAGCACAGCAGCACAGACAACTGTTAGGCTCATCATCGACGTCAGCTTGTCACAAACCACAGCACGTACGCCCTGGAAGGTTTCCGCGGCGCTGAGATAGATGGTCTGCAACGGCAGCTTGAGCTTTTCTTCGCCATCATCGTCCTTGCCGCCGCTCAAGTACTTGTCGAACTGGTAGTTGGACAGCATCGACGCCTGTGCACATCGCGACTCAATATTGCGGTCGTCATCCCCACAAGCTACCAGGCCGTACCTGCGTCATCACTTCCACGACACGGGACGGCGCCACCTTGCCGCTGTCCAGCTGTGGCACATGCAGCAGCACGTCCTGTGCGCGCTTGGCCTTGACAGCCGTCAGCGCCGCGTGCGTGGCCTTGCGCAGCGCGTTCTCGTCCACCTTGGCTTCTTCACCCAGACCGACCAGCAGCAGGCGCTGGGCGGCGACGTCATTGCTGTCGGTGCTTGGATACAGGTACATGCGCTCCTGTGGCTTGGCAGCGAAGTCACTGAGCGCATGGCGCGACACTGGGAACGGCACGTGGCTGGCGAGCTGGTCCTTGTGCTCGCGCGCCACAAACAGCACCTGCGTGTTGGTGGCCGCAGCGTTCTTCGCCGCCAGTGCCACGCGGCCCTGCACGCGCTGCTGCACGAGCTGGTGCGCGGTCGTCGTCGACAAGGCGCGGCGCAAGATCATTGGCGCCATTGCGCGACTCGATCACCAAGGAATACACCTGTAGAAAACGAACGAACGAAGGTGGTGGAATCGACGCAACAAAAATCCGACCATGTTGCAACGTGCTGACTCCCCTATAAATCGAACCAGCATTGACTTCATGTTATGAACGTGGCACCCTCACACTCCTGCATCTGTGGATCAGGGGATCCAACACCGTCATCGTCATCAGCGCCAGCAGCACCCGCAGCACCAGCAGCATGCGCGTGCCGACCATCTTGCGCCGCGCCTTGTCGACGACGACCGCGCACCAGCTCGTGCAGCAGCGCGTGCAGGGCCGCGTGGCACTGGCGGCGAAGAACGCTGCGGCCACCAACACGCAGGTGCTGTTTGTGGCGCGCGAGCACAAGGACCAGCTCGCCAGCCACGTGCCGTTCCCAGTGTCGCGCCATGCGCTCAGTGACTTCGCTGCCAAGCCACAGGAGCGCATGTACCTGTATCCAAGCACCGACAGCAATGACGTCGCCGCCCAGCGCCTGCTGCTGGTCGGTCTGGGTGAAGAAGCCAAGGTGGACGAGAACGCGCTGCGCAAGGCCACGCACGCGGCGCTGACGGCTGTCAAGGCCAAGCGCGCACAGGACGTGCTGCTGCATGTGCCACAGCTGGACAGCGGCAAGGTGGCGCCGTCCCGTGTCGTGGAAGTGATGACGCAGGTACGGCCTGGTAGCTTGTGGGGATGACGACCGCAATATTGAGTCGCGATGTGCACAGGCGTCGATGCTGTCCAACTACCAGTTCGACAAGTACTTGAGCGGCGGCAAGGACGATGATGGCGAAGAAAAGCTCAAGCTGCCGTTGCAGACCATCTATCTCAGCGCCGCGGAAACCTTCCAGGGCGTACGTGCTGTGGTTTGTGACAAGCTGACGTCGATGATGAGCCTAACAGTTGTCTGTGCTGCTGTGCTGCGGGATGTCTGTCTGAACTGTATTGATCAATCCACATAGCAAGTGGACGAGCAAGTGGCGCTCGCTGAAGAAACCATCTTTGCCCGCAACCTCGGCAACGAGCGCGCCGACGTTGTGACGCCCGCGTTCATGGAACAGGTCGCTCGTGCGTCGGCTGACTTGCCCAACATGAGCGTCACTGTGCTACAGGAAGACCAACTGCGTGCAGAAGGCATGAACATGTTCCTCAGCGTCGGCCAGGCCGCCACTGTGCCACCGCGCCTCGTGATCCTCGAGTACCGCGGCAACCCGGACTCGGAGGACAAGGTCGCGCTCGTGGGCAAGGGCATCACGTTCGACACGGGCGGCCTCAACCTCAAGCCGTCGGGCTTCATCGAGGACATGCACACCGACATGTGTGGCTCGGCTGCTGTGCTTGGTGCCGTGCGCGCGGCGTCGCGTCTCGGCCTCAAGGTCAACATCGTGTGCGCACTGGCGCTGGCTGAGAACGCCATCGGCTCGAAGGCCGTGAAGCCCCACACGATCGTCAAGTCGCACAAGGGCATTACGGTTGAGAACAACAACACCGACGCCGAGGGTCGTCTCGTGCTTGGCGACACGCTCTCGTACGTGCAGAAGGAATACAAGTCTGTCAAGAAGGTGATCGACGTCGCCACGCTCACGGGCGCATGCGTCGTGGCTCTTGGTGAATACTGCGCTGGTGTGTTCTCAAACTCGGATACGCTGGCCAAGAACCTCACGGTGAGTGGCGCGGAGTGCCATGAGCGTTGCTGGCACTTGCCAATCCTGCCAGAACACGCGGAGGAGATCAAGGGAACCCAGTCGGACTCGCGAAGCACTGGAAAGGGGCGCTACGGCGGTGCATCGACCGCTGCGGCCTTCTTGAAGCAGTTTATTGACAAGGATGTCGAATGGGCGCACGTGGACATTGCTGGTAAGTGATCAATTTGATACTCAGTGCTAGATGGTTCCACCAACCAACATTTTGGTGCTGCAGGTCCATCCAACTATAGTGCCCCGCGCTCTTACTTCCCGAAGGGCGCGACGGGCTTCGGTGTGCAGCTGCTGTACACGTATCTGAAGACTCACGAGCAGGCAAAGTAGAGCGCTGCTCGATCCATTCTTGTCCTCGACACATGAATCCAGCTAGATACGCCCATCGGACATTTGTCTGTACGTCTGTATTGAGAAAAAGAGCGAACCATAGAGCACAGAACGCATCACAATGAAGCTGACTTCGCGATGCTCATTGCACACTTTTGCAATCCCAAGAGGCGACTGTCCGACGACAAACCGCGTCTCATCGACAGCACACCCGTAGTTCTTGCGTACAGCAACTCTCGGATTTGATGCCCACCGGCAATATGTGCTGCGATGCGCAGTAGTCTACGGGTGACCGCGTCTCGATCGGCTATCGCGGGCGGGCAGAAAGCTTGCACGAGGTTTGTTTTGCTCTTTGCTATCCTCCTTGTTGTGTGCTGAGATCACGCGGGCGACCGACGGCTTGCCAACCCCAAAGACACATCAAGATACGCAGAGTCAACGTGTTGTATTGCATTCACACGCGCTACTCGACGTAGACGTTCCAGATGAATATACTTCCGTCTTCTCCTACCGAAACTAGCTGTCGGTCGTCGGGACTGAACGCAAGCGCACGGACGTTGCCTGAGTGACCGATACCGTCCATGATCAAATGGCCAGTGTTGTAATCCCAGAGCTTGACCACTCGATCGTTGCCGCCTGTGGCAAACACGTCGAGGTTGTGGGCGACAGCGATGCACGTGGCTTCCTCATCGTGTGCCTTCTGAATGACGTTGACGGGCGCATCGATGCGCAGGTCCCAGTACGAAATACGCTTCTCTTGCCCGGCGCTGAGCACCAACTTCTGGTTGGCCGACAGCGCCACCGTGTTGATGCCGCCCATGCGCTGGATGTGGCTCGAGATGCGTCGCTCATTACGCAGGTCCCAGCACAGGATGCTGCGGTCGCGACTGCAGGAGATCACGTGCATGTCGTCACGATAGAGCGCGAGCTGCGTCACGGTGAGCGAGTGCTCCTTGAGATGTGAGACTAGGTCACGCTTGCGGATGTCCCACACACGCACTTCGCCGCCCACGCCACCTGACACGATGAAGCGTTGGTTGTGACTGAGCACGAGCGCCGTGACGCCCCCGGTGTGCGCGTTGTCAATCGACCAGACCTGTTCGCCCGTGTCTGAGCTGTGGCAGCGAATGGCGCCATCGGTCCAGCCCGACAACAGGATGTCGAGCGAAAACTGGAGGCTCGTAGGCAGCCCGGCGTTCTGCACGGCGCTCTTGGTGACGACCGAGTAGTCTGAGGCGTCCCAGACACGGATGGTGCAATCGCGCGCGATGGTCGCGAAGCGGTCCGAGACGTTGGGAGCGAACGAGATCTGCAGCACAGCGCTCGAGTGGTTCTCGAACAGCAGCGACGGGGCCATCATGCGCTGCGCCAGCGCAAACCGAACCAGGTAGAGTGACCCAGCCTGGGTGCCAGCCACGAGCTCCGTGCGACGAGCGTTGAGGGCGAGACCAGCGATCGGTCCATCGAGCTGCGCGTGGCTCGTGTCGACGTATTCGAGGTCGTAATGTAGCACACTGCCGTCGCCGCCCCCCACGAAGACGCCTCCGTCGAAGTACAGGATTGAATTGATGCCGCAGGAGCACGCCAGGACGGTCTTGACGACGCGCTTGGTCTTGATGTTGACGACGGCAAAGTCGCCGCTGGTGCTGCCGGACACGAGCGTCTCCCTGTCGGGCGAGAACTGCACGCACGTGTAGTCACGCACGATCGTCTGTTCAATGCGATGCGCCGTGAGCTCGCCATTGTGTGGGTTGAGAGCCCAGAGCGTGAGCATGCGATGACCAGCCGTGGCGAACTGGTAACTGGTGGTGTCACGCAGCTTGACGTCCCGGAACATGCCGCCGAAGGCCACGGCCGTCACGATGCTTGACAGCTTCTGGTGCGTGGCACAAATGTTGCCCGTGTACATATCCCAGATGTACAGGCGGCCATCCTCCGGCGACCCGATGGAGCAGAGCAAGCGGTCGTCGTCGGAGAATGCAAGTGCCGCAATTCCGTGGTCATGCTCGGCCAAGCGGAACAGCAGCTGCTTCGTCGAGTAATCCCACACGAGCACGTCGGCGCGCTTGCCGCGTTCCCCGGACGCCAGCAATCGACCCGACGGCGCCATGGCCAGCGCCGAGATATGTGCTTCATGCCCACGCAGGAACAGTTGGCTGTGGGCATCTTCGAAAGACGTGAGCAGGATGGAGCCGCCGGCCGGATAGAGGTAGTCCAGGCCAGCCGGGTGGTAGTGAATGGCGTTGGGGATGGCGGAGAAGCCGATGGTGTGCTCCAGCTCGATCACGGGCGTGTTGGTGGCCGGTGGCGTGTGCAGCCCGTCCTTGCGTTGGACAGCGGCGGTAGAGTGCAGGCGTGGATCGTGTGCCGTCGAACCGGAAGCATTGTTGTTGTCGTGTGCCATCGTGCTCGGAAGCAGGCAATCGATCGCGCGAGCGGCACCACTAGGCTCGTGCGTGTCGGCCGTGGCGTGGCTGTTGGTGCTGACCATGGAAGCGCGCATACGCGCAGCGAGCATGCGATCAAACAGCCACACATGTGCCCCAGAATAGCAGTCATCGGGGCAGGCATATCCATATTCCGACGGCGTTCTCATATTTATAACATTGAATGATTACTTTGCGTTGGCGTTTGGATGCGCATGCGCACGCAGAACGCGAGAACAACTGGCGCTCGGGCAATGGATCCACTTTCGAGGGAAGGAGGTCACATGAGGACCAGCCGAGAAGGTCAACATGCGGAGGGCGATCCGCCAGCAGATGGCTGGTGGCGGTGCACCAGCTGCTGCTCTCCACCTCGATGGTGTCCTGCGAGCTTGAAGAGGGCAGGCAGGAATGGCAACGGCTGCTGATGCATGGCCAAGCAGCACCGCTTGATTGTTCTGCCGATCAGGTCTGCCCGCCCGACGGACGCCGGTGGCACGCCAGCATCCGCCAGCAGAAAAGTCATCAATCCGGTCGGATCGCATGCCGCGACAGCCAGCAGAGAGAGCGCCCCGAGAGGCGAGATGTGGATGCCACCGCAGAGAAATGCGTCATGGTAGATGAGGTCATACGCCTGACAGCGCGCTGTCACCGTGGGCTCGTGGGGGAGCCAGTGGTGCCAGCAGAAGAAACACGAAAGAACTTGATGGGGCGCTGTCGCACATGTGGCATGTGCGTGTCTGGGCGGCAGGAACAACAACGCCTCCTACAGCGGAGCGGGAAATCATCGGATTAGTTGCCGACCGGGGCATGCTTGCTGAGCTGGTAGGAGGTGGTCGACACGATGCCATCGCGGAAGCGCGCACGCTTGATGCACACATGACTCCGCACCAGTCGCCTTCTCAATCAGGTTGCAGCTGGGGAGTGGTGCCACGCGACGCAGGGCGCGCCAGCGGCTGGCGCATCAGGTTCAAGGACAATGACGCGGAGCACACGCACCGCCGCGGTGGTGGTCACCCACCTGACTCGCCCCAATCGCGTTCGTTGCTTGTCTCGACACGTTGGTGCCCTCGAAGCCATCGTGCCGGAATGGCAGGCACACTTGCTGTCACAGACCACGCCAGGATCAGCTGTGGCGCGCTCCCATTGGCCAACGCTGTGAAAGTGGATACCCTACTCTGCGATTGCGCAGTATATAATCCAGCCTTGTGATTGGCTCCGGCTCGATCGTGAGCAATGAAGTTTTTACTGTCAGGCGCTGATTGGCTTAGATAGCAACTCAACTGTTTTAACTGACCAATCGCAGCTTGCCGGTGATAATTCGATGCACCTGTCCCTTCGTTCGCCATCCAGCACCCGCAAACTTGTTCTCCCCAAGCCCTTGTAGTAACATGATTGGGCCACGACTGAAATGCACCCCTACCCGCCTGTGACCACTGTCCAGCTCTGGATTTTCCACAAAAGATCGCGCTTGGGTTTGTTCTTCCAAACACGTTCGCCGCTTGTGCTCGCTAAGCTTCGGCGCAGCATGCGATGATGGGGCCGCTCAACACCAATAACCCTGTCACTCCGTGTTTCGCAGGAGATCTGAGTCTTATCTTATCCGCGCGCATGCATGCTCCGACCTCCCCAGTCTGCACCGGGACAATAGTTGCAGCCCACAGGATCTCGATGTGAGAATCTCAAGCCGAGGGCTTCAACTCGAGGTGCAACCAACAATCCCTGCCTGTGTTCTGTACCTATTGTCGAACGGCGGTGGATTGGCGCACGCCAGCTGCGATATTTGTTCTTGTGCAATCAAATGCCCGTGGGCAAAGTGAGCACAACCAGCAGTGATGGCGCAGCTGGCGATCGGGCGTGACCGGAGCGCGCTGATTGGGCACCGCCACAAGATCGGTTTCACACTCGCGGTTGTTGAGGCTTCATCCCACCCCTACCCGCCGAGCGTGCCGCGCGCTGATCTTGCATCCAGCTGGCCAGTGGCCCGAGACCAGCTGGAGCTGGACAGCCCTTTTCTTCTGTATTTTTACTGTGGGCTGGGCTGGCTGAGGGAGCAGGCAAGGCTTGAGCCCTGGCCCTGGTGGTTCTGTTGCCTCATACCCGCCGGGGCTGGGCGGGGCGGGGCGCGGGGCTGGGGTGGGCTTGCGTGCCGTGTGCCAACTCGACCAACGGTGACGCAAAGGCCTCGCCATGATGCTCATTGTTGATTTTGCTGAGCGTGAAGCAAAGCAAACCCGAGCCCAGTTGATTGCATCTGTGCGCAGCGTTCCGTTTTCGGGTACCATCTGTCGTGTGGTGGCCGTAGACTTGTGAGTGGAATTTTCCCAGCTGCTTGCAGTCCGGAGTGTTGGTGCTATAGTCGTGATTCTGCACGCGTGCCGTTGACACGCTCAAGCGTTGTCAGCTTTCTCATTCCCGAATCGCATTGCTCGTGCTCAAAGCGCGGCGCGGCAGGAATCGACTCGCTTCTCTCTCCTCGAATATGAGCGCGACTGTTGCTCAGTACCCGCATGTGGCGCGCACGCGCTTCGGCGATGACGTCTCGCACGCCAAGAAGATCGGCGCCCAAGTGCGCTCGCCAAGCGTCACCGTTGCCCCTGGCCGGTCCAGCTTGAAGCCACTGTCCTACACCGCCACTGAGGACGCCTCGAGTGACAAGAAGACGACGGAGCCTGTTGAGGAAGAGCGTATCGCGCTCGTGTTGGATATGGATGAGTGCCTGGTGCACAGCAAGTTTCAGAATGAAGTGGAATACCGACAGGCCGAGAACCGACCGACAGATATTCGCACATACGAAGACTCGTTTGAGATTGTCATGGACGACGGCGAGCGTGCAATTGTGAACAAGCGCCCAGGTCTCGACCGATTTTTGGAAGAAGCTAACAAGCATTTTGATTTGTATGTGTTCACCGCCGGTTTGGAAGCGTACGGCAAGCCCATTCTGGATGTGCTCGACCCTAAGGGCACCTTGTTTGCTGGCCGATTTTTCCGTGAGTCGTGCCAACTGCGAAAAGGGATGTTCCTGAAGGACCTGCGCGTTGTGCGGCGTGATCTGTCTCGCGTTATTCTGGTCGACAACAACCCAGTGTCGTTCCTGACTCAACCTAGCAATGGAATTCCAGTGCCAAGCTTCTACGACGATGCTGCCGACAGGACATTGGAATCCTTGACGAAAGTGCTGTCAAGCCTGCGCGATCTCGATGACGTTCGCCCACGCCTGCATCAACTCTTTCGACTAGCAGACTTGCTTTCCGAACACCGACGCATGATCATCGGCTAGCCTAGCTTGCTGCTGCCGATACCGTCGATGTGACCAAGTCTCCTCCTCGAACGAGGTGGTGGTCGTGTACTATTCAGTCAAGTGTGTTGTGCCAAAGTGAGGATGTGCGTGCCAAGAAAGAAAAAAATCACTGTAGAAGCTGCCAGTTGTGGTAGTGCTCCATATTTAACAGAAAAAACATCGACCAGACCAAGGCGGCATTAGAGCAATGCGCCTTGAGCTTATAAAAACACCACCATCATCTTCCTGATTCCTACGTTTGCAATCTCCAACGCGGGACCACGGGCCACAGCGCACACGTCGGCGTTTAGTGATTCGCAATGCTGCAAGCACACCACACACACACACAATCCGACGGCAGCTAATTCGATGATCACGGGATGTCGAAGCAGAATGCCCACCCAGGATTGCGGATCCTCCCACAACCATCACTCGTCAACTTCAGCCGAACCTCCGAGTGAATGCGCACTTTTTGACATCGTACTTAGTAAACGTGGTTCGGTAGGTTGTTGACACTGCGGCCTAGTGAGTGAGTGTGGCGGGTGACCAACATGTCGCTGCGGAGTTCGCGCCGGTCGCAAGCAGCGGCGCATGTGGAGGTGCCGTCGGTCCCGATCACGGAGATCCGCACGCGCAAATGGACCAAGCAAGTCAAAACTGTTGGGCATCTGACGCTGCTGAAGTGGGTGCCAGGTACGCTCGCACAGTTGCAATCGGTGGCCCATATAGTGGACACAATAATGACGTGAATGGACTGACGTCACCTGTTTGATGAACCGACAGATCGCGAGGTGTGATAGCGAGCTACGCCATGCAGGATGCCGACCATGTTGCTCACTGAATGTGTTTTTCGTGTAGCACCCGACGGCTGCTCTCCAACAAGGCGCGTTCAAGAAAACCAAAGGTCGGGTGGCGCATGACAGCACAGCCATTTGCATTGACGCTGCGCTCACACAGCAACGTCTTTGGAACGAACAGGACGGAGGCGTGGCATGGGAGAGGTTGGACGCATGACGCGTAGTGTGCGCCAGCACCTCGACGCGCCATTGGACATTTTCGCCGAGATCCCAGCGCCTCCTCCGAGGGTGAGTGCGAAAGTGCTGATGATCGTGGCGATGCTGACGATCGTGTGTTCCAACGCAGACGTCGCATCGATCCAGCGCTGCAGCGACCGCAGCAGCGGCGGCAGCAGCCGCTGCGGCCACAACGGCAGTGACTCCACCGGCGGTTGCACCGACTCCGTCTCCTATTGAGCGTGCTGCTCCGGTAGCTACTGCGGCCACACCCGTTGCAGCCGCTCCAAGCATTCTCCCCACTGCTGCGCCATCAGAACCAGCAGCACCATCAGTCAACGCTGCCCAATCCGTTCCGTCCGTTGTGGCGCCGACTGAAACAACGCAGGAGTTATTGCCTCAGCTACCGGTGGTTGTGTCGCCCATGTCAAAGACTGCGCCATCGACGACGTCGGCAACGCCTGAAGCGGGGGCCATGGCCATTTCGCCTGCTACAGCATCGGCACAACCAACTGAGGAAGACTCGGATGACGGATCTGACTCGTCCTCGAGTGATGATGGCAACGATTCGGCCAACACAGCCTCACCCCATCCATCGCCGTCACCAGCTCCGTCGCCAGCATCGTCGCAAATGTTTTCTCGATCGCCATCTCCAACGTAGTAGCTGCCGATGTGGATCTAAATACTCGCAAATAACAGTGAGCAAGCACATCATTTTGTGGATGACAACATGCAGTGCAAGCGCAAACACGTTTCTGCGGATACATGCAGCCCAAAGACATTGCGCAGCATGGCTACCAGTAGATCACCAATCGCGTTCACGCAAGCGGTCTACCGAAACAACCATTCCGGCCTTCAAGGTCGTTTTCTTCATCACATCGCTCACGCCCCCCGTTCTACGACTGCTTGCGATCTCGCGTCTAATACAGTCGTCGGCAATCTTGTGCTGGCAGTTCGAGCTTGTCGGTGGTCCATGCTGTGTTCGCAGACCTGCGAACCCACCGACAAGCGACAAGCTCACCAGCATTTGATTGGCTTGGGGCCTGTTGACTCGAGATGCGCTCACCCATGCATGGGTTACTTCCCGCATCCACGCCACCAGTCAATGCCTGCATTTCCATGGATTTCCATGCTCACGTGAGGTATACCAGATCTGGACCAGTCCGTTGTCCTGTCTTGATGCACGGACGCATCCGCCCACTTTGCTCATGCGTTGAAGGAAATTCCTCAGTGAGGAATTCAATCAACTGGGGAGTTGTGGGAGATTCCACCAACAGCGTTCAGTGATCGCAGCCGCTGTCGCTGACAGCTCGTTCATTTCCGAGCGGCGCGGCAAGATGTTCTTCGACATCACCTCATACTACTGTTCCGCGAGTGCTCGGGCCCAATAAAATTGATCAGGTCAACTCATTTCACAGAAGACTGCGTCCCCGTCACGAATTATGGCGTTAATGGTCTCTATGCCAATCGCTTCTGCGGCGTCAAAGACGAGCATCAATTCATTCGGGAGGCGCTTGGAGACACGGCCATCGTTGTAACGGAATACGACGATGATGGCGGAGAGACATCGGTCACTGCGTTCCCTATGGACGACGACGACTGCCATGGCGTCGCTGGCATGACCAACTCGTACTCATCCGTGACGAAACCCGATGGAAAAGTACACGTCTTCCTCCACAAAGGGTTCACATGTCAGGATACCGAGCCTATCGAGCTGTCCATGCCCATTGACAGCCTGAAGGGCTCTGCGCAAGTGGACACATATTGGGAAGACACAGGCTGCTCCTAGCCGTCCGTCATCGTCGCAGGGAGAAGCAATGGTGTCTGCCAGTCGAACAACCAGTGCACTGGCGACAAACGGACTCGGGCTTGCAGCAGTACGAATGCTACGGCGACTACCCATGCCGCGTTCCAGTCGACACCATTCGTGAGCGTGGTTGTATACGAAGATGCAGCATGCGCGTCGTGGACGAAGACCGTGTCTGTGCCTGTGGATGGCAAATGCCACGGCAATCCAGAACATGGCGAGTCGTACCTGGCTGAATGGAAGGCAGGCGAAACCCTTACTCTGCACGAATATCAAGGAGCAGGCTGTGAAGGGGCAGGCTCCTCGATTGCCTCGGCTGGTTTGGAGCGAGCTACGCAGAAGTGCATTGAGCGTCGACGATTTTTCGTGAGCGGCGATCCGCCAATAACGGCACCAATTGTGACTCTGGGGCCGACCTCACGACCGACTTCAACACCTCCCAAGGTAATGCCACAGCCTGTGGCAACGCCAACACTGGGACCGACACCGGCACCGGCACCGACGCCAGCTGAAACACTGGCACCATCACCATCGTCGAGCCCAGCACCAGCTCCAACGCCAGCTCGGCCTTCTGAACCAGCACAAACACCAACACCAACTCCTGGTCTGACAACTCCAGAACCAACTCCAACACCCGCAGCGTCTCCTTCGCCGACTCCAGAACCAACTCTTGAACCAACACCAACACCAGCGCCAACGCCTGGTCTGACAGCGACTCCGACACCAACTCCAACACCAGCTGCGACTCCATCGCC